>CAAKHC010013693.1:306-35451 GCA_901007825.1 Macroramphosus scolopax | reverse complement strand
TATCGAAGTCTGATGATCAGTATTACATCACTAGGGTTATTTTCTTCTTCTGTGCCATTGGAAGACATTATTCAGCTTTCTCCGCAGGCTATGAGATGAGTTTATCCCCTCATGATGAGATTAAATAACTATAAATGTAAAGTAGTGGAGTGCCCCTTTAAAGTGGATAATGAATGTGGTTGTATGTGTGGCCTGTAAAGTAGCTGGTAGTTCAGTTGTTCTGTTCCTGGTCTGAAGATGTTTCCTTTGTTGAACATGGTTGAGATGACTCCAGTCAGGGCTCAGTTCCCCTGCAGTTCCAAACCTCACCTGTGGATGTCACTGCTGTCTGCAACAGAAACATGTGACTATCCACATTATGTTCACTGAGCTCAGGCTGATGGTCATCACATAAATCATTGTTGCAGCACTTTCTCATATTTTAAAAATATATTTTGGTCAAAACATTTGAGCTCAATTGACTTTTTTGGCCCTCAAATTTCAAGGTAGATAGTTGGCGTTCCTTTTCAAAATCCCCCTTTTTTAAATAATAGTGGTAGTAATAGTTTCTGCTGTTGAATTCCTTATCTGGACACGTCTGTTTACCTCTTTCCCCTTCTGACGTTTGTCCATCAGGACATCCCCGAGGCTCCAGAGAGGTTGATGACAGACGCCATCAACGAGACCATCCTGCTTTGTCGTTTCCCGGCTGAGATCAAATCCTTCTACATGCAGCGCTGCCCCGAGGACAGACGCCTCACCGAGTCGGTAAGTACCTCAAAGGTCACATACATTTTTATTAACGAAGTTTTAAAATATGACTGGTCATGTTTGTGTCCATAAAGGAATAATAGTATAGGAACAAATACAACAAATAATTCAAAGCTTTTCCATCAAGCATTTGTAACACTGCAGTAAATGGTGTAGTACACTCGAATCCATCAATAGGATGGATGTCACGGTAGAAACAGAATATTAAACCTTTCACTAATTACATGTCTTGACGTGTGTGTGTGTGTGTGTGTGTGTGTTTGTCTGTCCTGTGCATCCCCACAGGTTGATGTGCTAATGCCAAATGTTGGTGAGATTGTTGGAGGCTCAATGCGTATCTGGGACGCTGAGGAGCTGCTGGAAGGTTACAAGAGGGAGGGTATCGACCCGACCCCGTACTACTGGTACAACGACCAGGTAACGGTCCAGTGTTTTTTCCACCTTTGTCCAAAAAGGAATACAGTTTTTACAAGTGTATTAGAGCTAAAAAGAGAATTCAATTGGATGGAAATTTATGTATATTTTGATTGGGTGAGTCAATTACAAAGTCAATTTGACGGATTTGAAAACCAGGAAATTGAAGTGGAAATGTGATGAAGCTTGTTAGCAAACATTAACAAGACCCTGCTGACTCATTGATTCTCCCAATCTGTTGCAAAGTGTCCACTTCCCCTTAATGTGTTCCTGTGTTTGTATAAATGGTTGGATTAACAAGCTGCTGTTTGTGTCTGTGTGTGTTTCAGAGGAAGTACGGCACTTGTCCTCACGGTGGATACGGTCTGGGTCTGGAGCGTTTCCTCACCTGGCTGCTGAACAGACATCACATCAGAGACGTCTGCCTGTATCCACGATTCATCCAACGCTGCCGACCCTGAACACGCACGTCCTCTCTGGACCTGGCATGTGGCGGCATTCTGTGTGCCCTGAATTGTTTCGCTACAAAACTAAATCACGCAGAATTCAATGTTTTGTCCACTATGCTGTTCTATTTTCTGTATTGATCCATCGTTCTGAAGAGTACAAAACTCCAAACTGTCCACGGAGACACCATCACATGCAGCTTCACTCCGTCTCCCATTCATTTGTTCAAGCACAAACTTATTATTTGTGCCTCTGCTCGTGCTCATTGTTGATCATTTAACAGGTAATAAAAAAAAAGAGATAGTAGATTCCTGTGAGTCCTGGAAAAATGTAATATTGTTTTACAGCTGCTTTATTACTTTTCCTGCTTTAATTTAATTTTTTTTACTTCATTATTCTAATAGTTGTTCACATGACTTTGACTATCTTCATTATATTGAATGACCACCAGTGTAACTCTCCCTTGGTAGTTGGGTTAAGTTTTCGTTTGGTAGAAGTTTAGTAAAACTTAAACCACAGAATTCAATTTACAACATTTCAGTTCTTTCCAGATGGAAACATGAATGGAGAAATCAAAGGTAGAAATAATACGTGGGCAGCAGTCTGTACATGAAATGAATGTCATTGTGTAGGCTTCAGCCGCTGGGTCTCATCTTGTGCTATGTTGTCTCTGACAATAATCAAACACATGGCACTTCCATTAAACTCGACTCAAACTAAGGATTGTATGAGTTTTTCTTAATGAGTGTTTTTGATTTGTGTTTTGAAAAATACTATAAATTTCAAAATGTTTCTAATTGTTAGCATGTTGCTTGAATCATTCATCCTTTAATACAGATTCACACAAATGAATGGACCTGACAATTTGTGGTGATGTAAGTCTATTTTGACTAAAAATATACTTTGAATTACTCTCACTTGAAGAGCAATTTAACTAATAGTGTATTTTAATGTGCTTTTAAATGAGCAGTTTAACTTAACACATTTTGTGTATAAAAGGTCTATAGAAACCCAAGGCATCGACTACATCATGTTTTACTTGATTTTACAGAGTTAAAAGAGAGGATTTTTGCTTACACAAAAGTGAACAAAAATTTAGGAAAACAATGTGTTGGATGATAAAAAAAAGGAACAGCAGCTGCAGGTGAGTAACACTGTAGAAACACTGTATGCCTAAAGGTGTCCTGTGCTGCAGTTCCTCAAAAGGCCACTAGATGCGGCTCCTTCAAAACCCACGTTGCTGACCCCAAAGCCCAAAACTTGACAGATAAAAGACAAAGTGAAGCAAAATTGTCTGTATAGTGAATTTGACAGTTGACTGAAGCAACGAAACACTGATGAGTTAGCAAACAAGGAGACACCGAAAAACACATAGTGATGGCCCGGAGTTCATGGACATATCTGATATGTTTGTGTGCATTCTCATTCACAGGCAATGTAAAGATCTTTAATCATCAATTACAACACAACATTTCATTTTAATTGTCAAATTAATTGCTAATCATTGATTCGACTTCAGTGCTGAAAACCTGTTTGAGACATTTGTTTTAGAACTTTTTGCTTCAAGGCAGAGGTGTTTTCCCTGTGTGCAAATAAACTTCCTTTTTCCTCCTTGGCACACAGACGACATACAAACGAACGTGAGCGCGCACGCGCATGCACATGCACGCAAACACACACACACTGAACACACACACACACACAGAGTCGTGGGGAGCGGAGCGAAGGCGTAGTTACGTTATGTAGTAGTTCAACGTAGATGTGACGCAATACGAAGATCTGCGTCAAGTGACTGGCGTAAGCAAGCGTCACACCGGAAATGGAGCAATATTGCCTCCATAATAAAGGTTACAGATAAACCAAAATATTATGTAAATATGTAAAGAAAAAAAGAGAAAAGAACAAGGAATAAATAAATAAATAAATTGCTAAGTAAGATTCAACGGAAAAAGCAGGTGGAGTGAAGTTGTTAGTGTGATTACATTTTGACATGTACATAATAAAGCAAGGGTATATTTCTCCCCACAAATGTAATTACTGAATTCAATTATATTTCATGCTGAGCTTTTTATTTGCTCTTTCTTACGTAAACCATTTCGTGTGTGCTCGTCTTGGGGGATGAATCAATAAAGTAAATTATGTTTTGTCTAAAAAGTCGCATTATATCCTATTTTCTTTTTACTAGATAGTTTTATTTTGACATACGCACACCGGGAGTATTGCTCTCCGCGCGCAGTACCTTGACAGGGACCAACGGCCAGCTGGTGGTAGTAGCTGAAGGTATCTGGCATACACATCGGACCGCACAGTGCACAGAAATACTTGCGGAGCCTATTACAAAGAGTAGAAGTGTCTCACCTTCAGTGTGATAAAAGACTTTTCTTCGGGGGCAAAAAAAAAAGGAAACTATCAAGATGGCTGTCCTGGGCAGCGCCGGTCGCTTGATCCAATGTAAGTGTGACTGTGCAGCTAAGTTAGCCCGACTAAATCTGTCTCCGCAAACCCTTAAAGTTCCATTTGCTTATTCTGAATTGAATGTCATTGAGTAAATTACTGTTTTTTATTTGACGCAGTTTAAATGCAGAGTTGAGTGATGTAGCAGCAGAATTTGCTCAAGCGTGGTGTAAGTTTAACTCTTAAACAAGCCGGTGACATTGGTATTGCGTTTCGTAAATTAACATTAAGCTAGAAAGAATATGAAAACACGACTTCCGGTTAGGATTTTCCACAATAATCATGGCTATAACGAGCGTTCCCTTATATTCATTGATTGTAACAACGAAGAATCTCCTGATGATCACATTGCTGACTGTAGTACACTGTTCCTTGACATTATGGGCCTTTCGGTTGATTTGAATGCTAACATTTGTTAACTGGTGACGGTTGTCATACTTTTAATTGCTAGACAAATGGATGTATTTCCGCTGTTATCCATTTGCTAACTCCGTTTGATTTGACATGGTTTCGCATTACTGTATGTTACTGTTTAATGTTAATGTTATATAATGGACTTATACCTGTAATTGTACATTTAGTGACAGCTATGTGATCAATAAACAATGCCTGTTTAACGGCTACTCTTATAAGGGCTAGTAAGCAGAATTAAAGTTACACAGTTACACAACTCCAACATTGTGAACTTGCATAATCTCGGCACGCCCCCTGGTGGTGCCTGGGATAATTGCAGTCTTGGCTATGAAGGTGAAGCTGACATGTGTTAGAATGTATTTACAGAATTTTTAAGAAAATCATTTTGTGTTTCTTCTGCGGCTTGTGGCAAAGTGTTTGTTACTTCAGACTGTATGATGTGAGAACAAAGCAACCACCTATGTTTACAATAATCCACAGTTTAATATGTCAATTTCCCCATCAAGATGTCCTTTCGTCTATGAGACAAACTTACACACCAAACACTCTTTGAACCACATTATTTGTTTTTTTTCCATCCATTTGTACAAACTGTTTCTCAGTAGCCAAATGTTTGTTGCAACTTGTGCAACTCTAAATCATATTCTGGTGGTGAATTCAAATAATGCCAAATATACCAACCAGAACTTTTGTGTAAAATAATGTAATTGGCATCTTGAATATTTTCATCTGATGAAGGGGTGCAGTCATAGTCCAGATGAATGACAGATGAATGAACAACCTGATTTCTTCTTCCTCTTTAGTTGCCAGGAGCAGCGTCGGCCTAAGTGTGAGAGGACGCTCCACTGCTGCAGCTTTGGCCCGGCCTCTGACGCCAGAAACACAGGAGAACAGGTGACACATTCACACACATGCACCTGCAGAAAGACAGTGACAGGATATTTCTTGTAACACACATTTGGATATACAGTAAGTCAATAGAACTTTAGTGTCAGGGCAAATGCAGCTCCTGAAAACCCAGAAACAACAGTTGCTGTCAGCCGTCATCTGATCAGCACTTAACAGCGGCCTTCACTTGAATCTGTCTACTTTTTCTGTTGTTTCACAGCAGAGGTACTCAGCAGGGCCGGTTTTAATCAGATATATTCCAAGAATATGACCAGACTGTGTTGTGAGATCACCTTGATTAGGAAGTGGCTCAACAAGGAGAGCTCCTTTTGTGAATATAAATGTTAACCGAAATAGCAGCAGAGGAAGCCAACAGCACTTAATCTGCAGTCTGGAACGTTGGTGTGCTGGCTGCTGCTGAGCAACTTCAACCCTGTAAATATAACATGAGAGACACAGCTGAAGTTAAACCTCCTTGGGGAACTGAGATGGTTTGTAGTGAAGGGGGACAGCATTGAGTTTTCTATGAATGAAATGAGGCTGTTCAGGTCTGAGTACTATTGAATTATTGTTTGGCCCAGATCCTCAGTGTCAGTCAGTCAGATGAATTCATCTCCCACAGTTCACCTTTGTGGATAGTTTAAAATATTGTAAAGCTGTGAAGGTTTGAGTTGTTGATTTTCATATAATAGAAGGCCTCGGCTTCTGCTGACGTCTTCTTACACAATCCTTCTCATTACTTCCTCGTAGGATTTGCAAAGCGATCGGTTTTTCAAAAGCTTCTCATCTTTTGAGCCAGTCAAGTCTCAAGTAGCGACTTGCATGTTTGTTTATCCCTCCTAAGTACTAACAACACCAGGTGATTCACCGTCAATAGCAATCAGTTAGCTGAACATAGGAATTGTTTGATATCAGATATTGATTATGAATCTCTCGTGCAGGAAACCTAAGACGGGCATCCTGATGCTGAACATGGGAGGACCCGAGAAACTAGAAGACGTACACGACTTCCTGCTGCGGCTCTTCATGGACACAGACCTGATGAAGCTCCCTGTGCAGAAGTACGCACTGCAGACACACGTGTTATTACAAATGAGAAACCATTTGCCTCATGGGGAAACGTACTTTGGCACAACATGTCAACGGTGATCCATTCGAAACAGGATGAAGGGAGGAAATGGGGGCGGTTGTTGTCTCACAGTGCTCTGCTGTGTCTCTGTGGGTTTCATAATAACTGACGGGGAACTCACAGAGCACTCATGATCCTTTCAGAGCAGTGGTTTCCAACTCGGAACACTTGTGACTTGTTAAAAAAAAAAAGGGTCTTGGCAGCTCGTGACACAACATCCCGGGTTTGACTTCAGTCTGGGCTCGAGTGATGACAACGGATCAATGAAAATAATCTTATTCAGTATTTCTGAAGCGGAATGAGAGAAATGGAAACAGAAATAGTTCGCTATATTACCAATTAAGTTTGTCTCAGAGACTCATGATGAATCCTGACGGCTCTTGTCGACATGATGTGCATGCATGTTAGCATGTTCCGTGTCCTAACGCTGTGATCTGTCCTCTGATCCGCAGTAAGCTCGGCCCGTTCATTGCAAAGCGACGCACACCAAAGATCCAGGAGCAGTACAGTAAGATCGGAGGAGGCTCCCCCATCAAACACTGGACGTCCATGCAGGGAGAAGGCATGGTGAAGCTGCTGGATGAGATGAGCCCTGAGACAGGTGAGATCTCCGAGCCGCCTGCCTGACGCATCCCTCACTGCTCCGTTTGGTGTTTTGGGCCTTTCATAGATCCATCGGCATTGGTTTCAAATGTGTTTCCTGCCGGTCAGCAGCTAAGATGTGTGTGTGAAGTGGAGATAGTGACTCAGCGAGGGAGTGTCTCTCCTCCCTGATAACCACACAAACGGGAAGCACCAGTTTGAAAGTGTTTAACAGACCTGATGAGGAGGAAGATAACAAGGTGTTCCAGTTTAATAACATGTTTGAAAAAGGTTGTTTCCCGTAACAGCCGTCCTCCGTGTCCCTCACAGTCCTCGTTTGATTATTTAGATAATATATAGAGATCAGTGCTTTTGCTCAAACAGTTTACCAGTGACAAATTGTTTTCACCCAGTTGACTCTGTCCGTTCGGTCTCTCTCCCGTTAGCTCCTCACAAGTTCTACATCGGCTTCCGTTATGTTGCCCCTCTGACGGAAGAAGCCATCGAGGAGATGGAGAAAGACGGCGTGGAGAGAGCTGTGGCCTTCACGCAGTATCCTCAGTACAGCTGCTCCACCACAGGTCACAGTCACACACAATACAGATGCATATAGAGCCGCCGCTAAGTATATTATCAACTCGTCATTGAACATAAAGTCACGAGATAGAAACACGTAATATCTTCTGAGCAGCTGCAGGACATTCGTGACGACTGTTGTAATGTACATATCTGTCTGAGATCATGTTTGCTAAATGCAAATGGAAGATAAACAAGAAGTTAGAGTCACCACACCCTCAGTGTCATCCACCCTCAGTGTCATCCACCCTGTGAGGCTCTGATAAACCCCACCCACAAGCACACGGTTCAATACATTCTTTGTCTATGTATTTGTATCCATCAAATTCAAACTGCAGACAGCCTCATATATTGCTCCTTGTTGGGACTGTGATTGTTTAGTGATGCAGTATACTTAACATCACCAATGTATTTTCTTGTGTAACAGGCAGCAGTCTGAACGCCATCTACCGTTACTATAGCAACAGAGGCGACAGGCCGAAAATGCGCTGGAGTGTCATTGACCGTTGGCCAACACACCCCTTGCTGGTTGAGGTTAGACACACACACACAGACACAGACGCACACACACAGACGCACACACAGTTTTACTCATCTCCATCTGAGCAATCAGGCAAATCATGGATAAAAAAACCCATTTAACATGGGCAAGAAGTTGTCATGGAAACTTATGAGCTGAAAATGATCGTGGTTGGTAATCACAGCGGGCGTATATTTATATCTCAGTGTGTCACGTTCACGGAGGGAAGCAGTGATCAGCCAGAAACGTTTCTTCAGAAAGAAGAAAACCAGTTTCATTGTTTAAGTACAAATAAAAACGGACTAAATGTTCATTCTCTGTGTTTGTGTGTGTGTCGTGTGTGTGTGTCAGTGTTTTGCAGAACACGTCAGTA
The DNA here is from genome assembly GCA_901007825.1 of Macroramphosus scolopax. NCBI lineage: Eukaryota > Metazoa > Chordata > Actinopteri > Syngnathiformes > Centriscidae > Macroramphosus > Macroramphosus scolopax. Next base: position 26,904 of record CAAKHC010013693.1, on the reverse strand, counting down.
ACGAGCTGCTGAAGTTTCCAGAAGACAAGAGAGATGACGTCGTCATTTTGTTCTCAGCACACTCGCTCCCGATGGCTGTAAGTACCATGATGTACTAATACTACCGCTGATACTGATACTACCCCTTGTTTGTCTGTGGGTGAGGACGATTGGACGGCGGACATCTGCTGTCTTCGACTCACCGTGCAGGAGAAAACTTACACTAAAGTCTTCCACACTTTCATATCAAAAGACGTTGCGTCATAAGTCACTGCCTTTAGTAACAGACCACAACTAGATTCTTTCCTTTTGGAAACGGCCTTGAGTCAAATGCTGAGGGAAAGTTTAAAGCGGGCAGAGCGGTGCATCGTTGTTTGACCAGGTGTTTCCACAGATCAGACGAGTTGCCCAGGCCAGTGTTGGATTTCGCATTTCAGAAAGTCTGCCCACACTTCCAGCCTGCTTCATCCCTGACTCACTGTGTCTTATTCAAACTGACATACTTTCTCCCCCAGATGAGCTAACAGGTCCTGAACGTGATTACATGTTAATTGTTACTCTGTATGTACACTGAAACAATTTAGTTACCTAATACTGCTGCTCCAGATACTTTCGGTGGTCCTGCCATCACTGACGGCGCTGCTGTTGTGTAACTTGTGCAGGTTGTAAACAGGGGGGACCCCTATCCTCAGGAAGTGGGGGCCACAGTTCAGAGAGTCATGGAGAGACTGGGACACTGTAACCCTTACAGACTGGTGTGGCAGTCCAGGGTAAGCACACACACACACACACACACACACACACACATGCACAGAGCCATTTCAGTGTCATAACTCAGTGGTTCCATCTAGTGGCGGTTTGACAGTACTGGTGCACACTAAAGGATTTTGCACTCTGAACTGATTTCAACCCGTTCAGTCACATCGGTCCCTGCAGCTGTTCACAAGCTGTATTCTTGTATATGTGCAGCATAGTTACACATCATCCAACACAGCGGTACCCTCTGTATCAACCCGGATACTGCCAACGAACGTTCCTGGTCAGCTGGATCTCTTTGGCCGTCGTCCATCACTGTTGCTTTCACAATACAAATTTTCAGTTATAGACTAAAACATTGGTGTGTAAGCCATTTAGGAAATGCTCATGAACTTCTTGTAAATGTTGTTTAAAAAAAAAAAAAAGAATCATGAAGAATGTCTAATTTTGTCGCCACAAGATGGCGCCACTTTTCCTGCTGATACTCCAGCGGCTCCAAGACAGTGGAGCCACTTTCCAAAACTGTCAGCAAACATGAATTGTTCCGTCTGCTGGTTACCGACACAGCAGACAACCGACATCGTGCAGGATGTTCACTCTTTTCAAAACATAAACAACATGGTCAAGTTAATATTCATGTGTTCATTCATCATGTATCTGACTGCACTCCAGTGCCATTTCATGAATGAATTGAGTTGGGCAGTGGAGGTTCTGGAGGCAGTTTGTGATGTCAAACATCAACTGTAGCTCTCCAACCTCAGTGACATTAAACCGTATCCTCTTGTGTGTTTGTTCTGGAAGGTGGGGCCCATGGCGTGGCTCGGCCCCCAGACGGACGATGTGATTAAAGGTCTTTGTGAACGGGGGAAGAAGAACCTCCTGCTGGTGCCAATTGCCTTCACTTCCGACCACATAGAGACTTTACACGAGCTAGACATCGAGTATGGACAAGTGCTGGGGGAGGAGGTAAGGAAGCTTCTGTGATCACTCTCCTAGTTGATTAAATATGGACTGTCATTGATGAGAGAATCCTCAAGTTGAACATGAAACCAACATGCTGATAACTTCTTCAGCGTGTTGGTTTCCTGTTGTGATTTGTGATGACAACTGTGATAGAATTTTTATTGGGATCAAGTAACAATGGCTGATTTCCGTTCACAATACACTCGATCTTTAGTTCAGCGTGTAGGTTAGCACAAGCGTATGTGTAGAAGTGGATCTGTAACCAGCGGCACAGTGTCCCGTCGGTCTGAAGGCACCAGCAAGGTGACCACAAATCAATGTGGCCGGTGCCACGAAAAACACACACACACATTTGAGCTTCTGTCCTTGTGAGGATTTTCCCGTAAGTCAGAAGCCGTTGCCTGTCGTTAAACTTAACTTAAAAATCTAAATCCTTCAATGCCCTCACTTCCCAATAGTGTCTTTCACTTTTCTGAATGTCTTTCTTTACGTCTTTTCATCAGTGTGGAGTGGAGAACATCAGGAGAGCAGAGTCCTTGAATGGGAACCCTCTATTCATGAAGGTGAATTTCTCACACACACGCACGCACACGCACACGCACACACACAGCTGACTCATGTCTACAAACATTGACAGAAATATTCACACAGTTCTCAAGTTCATTTCTTCACGTGTCTATAGACTAAAAGAGCTTGAAGAGAGAGGATGGAAAAGATGGACACATGTAAGAATGAGTAAATAAAAGGAGGAGCTGGTAAAATAATGTAGGATTTAATGAGGACGGGGCGATGGCAGGAATACAGGACTAATAATAGAAAAGGAGACCGCAGCAGAAGGTTCTGTGAAGTAAGTGAACTCCAGGCAGGAGATGGTGGTCAATAAATGGATTTCCTCCATCTTTCCTCGTTTCCTTTCTTCCTTCTGTCTTTTCTTTTTTTTTCTCTCCCTTGTCTCCTTTGTACCTTCCATTCATCCCTCCATCTTCCCTTTTCCATCTCCTTTCATTTCCTTCATCTTCTGCCCTGCAACCTCTCCCACAACAGCTAACTCCTCCAGCTGTAGCAGCTCTGTGTGTGTGTGTGTGTGTGTGTGTGTGTGTGTGTGTGTGTGTGTGCGTGATTGTGAGTGTGCAGGGTTTATTAAAGGAAGGGGCAGATCAATGGGAAACCTTTAGAGCTGACTACAGTAGAACTGAACCGCCCGGCTGGCTGGCTGGTCAAACCCGGCGCGCTCAGAGACCCCTCGCCAAGTCTGAATGTGTGTGAGTGTATAAATCAATAGCCAGAGGAAGATTAGTTGGTAGTTACTGAAGGATGGTTTCCTTGGTTTTAGTTTCTCACTGAGCTGCATCAGTCTGCTGCCATTTGAAAGCAGCGGCTGCCAGAAAACACAGAAAAATGCATTCATCCAAATTCTTTCTGCAGGATGAATTCTCCTCATCATGACTTGTTTGTGTAATCAGTTAAATAGTTTCACTACAATTAAATACAATGTTGGAATTTGTCCAGTCCTGTAATCAATAGTTTTTATAGTAACAATGTGTAATGTGAGTCGCGTCGCTCGCAGTGATGAACCGACAGAAGTATCAGACTCTGCAGCTCCCCTCTGCTTTACGGGGCTTTGTAGTAAACAGTAAACGGAGTGCAGAGGAAGTGCTTTACAACGCAGCCTCCCATTCACCCACCTGTCATGCACAGATTGTTTATTAACCTCCGACAGCTGTCATCGTGTCGGGCGTCTGTTTCTCAGCGAAAAAAGCTCTTGTCAGAGCCGCTGTGCAACAATCAAGCAGCTAACAGCCACAGCTAGCGACTAGCTGGTGAACATAGTTAAGTGTTTTGCAGCTGAAGAGGAAGGATATTTCCCCCGGGAGTTGGCAGAGAACAAAGCAGGGGGATTACTGGACATTCACCAGGTGGACAGAAGCAACCTGCAATGAGTGATGACGCTGCTCTGTAACCGCTTCATCCGATAATAAGTAATCGCTTGTTTATCATCCTCCTGACGAAGCCGTATGCAAATGATTCAAGAGCAGCACAAAACTACAGGGTGCTTTCCAGATTGGGTCAGCTAGAAACATTAAGGGGGTTGGTATTGCATACATACTGGAATACCTCACATGCTATACTCAGCACTAATTCCTAAGGAAGAGCTCTACCATTCTGATGGTCTATATGAGGCCACAACCAGCAGCTTAGTGCAGTTTAAGAATAGAAAAAGTGGAATTGGGCCCACGCTGCGACTGCAGACCGTTAAAAATACACCGTCTTGTTTTGAAAAATTGACCAGTAACTTCTTTAGTGTATATACACAAGTATTTTAAACAAGTCTCACAGAGAAAAAAAGGGAATGGAAGTGATGAATCTCTTCTTCACTTACAGACAGGAACACAACAAGGTGTCCACAGCCGAAGAATTGAGTCTTTCTCTTACTGTTTTGTATTTTTCTGCCGTCTGTCCCGTCCAGGCGTTGGCCGAGTTGGTCCAGTCCCACCTGAAGTCCAATGAATCATGTTCTCGTCAGCTGACCCTGCGCTGCCCTCTGTGCACCAACCCCACCTGTGGAGAGACCAAGGCCTTCTTCGCCAACCAGAAACTCTCATAGAAGCATGTACACAGTCACACACACACACACACACACACACACTCTTATGCGCTCCCTTCTCTGAAACTACCTGTGAAGAGACACGCTGCTCCTTCAATAAACCGTCATCACACATAAACACACACTGTCTTTCCAGCAAGAGTGTCAGTTGCATAGAAAATGAATATTGAGCCAAATGGTTTCTGCAAATCCATTTTACGTTTTTTTTTTATCTGTTTTGTTTGTTTCTTACACCTGCATGTTGGATGGGAGGAGTTCAATTACAAGACATGACAGTTCTGGTGGACAATGACATCACCAGACTCGTCCTTTAAATGGATCTAAGGGGACTCTAAAATGGGATATTAAGTTTCTTTCAGAATATTAATAACAATTTTAATTGATGAATGTCAAAAGACGAATACTTATGTACTTATTCTCAATTTAACACGAGACAATACAAAATGCTAACAAATTGAAAATAACACTCAACGGCGTGATTATCTCACCTTCTGAATTCACTCCCGGAGTTTCTACCAGAAGGTCGTCAGACATCTGACAACTGGCACGTCGCACAGATTAAATGAAAAGACCCTGTAACAGTTGATAAAGGTCCGTTTATATGAAAGAACTGGTACGCTACACAAACTGCTAACAACACATCAGAGCTACATGTAAAATCAACTTTTTTTTTGGTCCTTTTCTTTGTTTGTGATGTTCATTGCGGTCCCCTTGTTTACATTCCATTTGCTCAGCCGCTGCAAACCTCCGAGACCCTGTCCGTCTTTTCTCTGGTGCTAGATGAAAAACAGTCAGCCATCCATAGTGACACTGATAACAAATCCTTAAGTTAAAGGGAAAACGTAACTTTTCAACCCATAACAATGTGCAGCCTCTGGGTCAGTCGCTCCTTTATTTGAAATCGTCGCCTGACAATTTTTTTACATCGAGTCACTTGAACAAAAACAGGAATCAAAATTAAGATGAACATGATGAGTGCTGATGCCTGCTTCGGCAGGATTGTGCTACTAGATCATAGCTTGAGTAGAGAGAAGTTACCAGTGGGTCACATTCTGTGCTGTGTTAGGTGATATTTCCGCCCAAAAGTTGAATCTTGTAAAGGGACAATCAGCTTGAAAGGCTGAAAACCAAAGATAACCGTGCTGGTGTTTGCCCATAGGCTTTACCTTCTGTTGATCTCCAGCCATTAGCGCACCACAGAACTTAACAGCGTCTCCCGGACGGCTCTACAAACTCAGTAAACTGATGCCGTGGAAGTGGCACATTCGGAGGTTTAAGGCTCCGATGGCTGTAACCACAAATGTGTGTGTGCGCGGTACACACTGTTGTATCAGTTGGAAAAATATAACACAGGAAGGGTAGAGACAAAACATTAAGGACAATTTAGATTTGTGCCCAACTGAGACATTTTTCATCTGCCACCAGCAAAACTCCAGTGAGTGAAGTCCCTTTTCTTTGAATCCCATGAATGTGACATTTAATGTTAGCGAGCGCTCACGTTCCCATTACCAGAGGTTGTACATTTGCATATGCATGCAATAACAGCAGGGCTCCCCTCAAAATGTGTTATCATTAACCTCAAACTCCTCCTCGGTGACATTGAATCTACATTGAATTTAAAGGAATTCGTGAGTCGCTAAGCTAACGACATGATTTTCATTATTAATGCTGATGCTGCTGTTTTGACTCATCAGTATCAAAATTCATATATTATTTTTGTAACCTATTTAGTTTGTAGCAAAAGGCTTTTTCTCTTCTATTTATGTCAGTTAAAGAGGTACAGTCTGAGTTTAAGGCAGGACTGAGGGTTTGCATATAAACCTTCCACTAACACCGTCCTATAGGTGGGATGGATAAGAAAACCCCTGAGCGACACGCCAGCAAGCATAAAAGACCATCAAAGTACAGTGAGGTGGGACTAACCCTTAAATAGGTCAAATGCGGAATGTTTTCTTAGAATATGGCGTGTTTTCTTATTTTACATACGCCAGGTGGAAAGAGTCGACTGACCTGGATCTGTTTGTCCCCTCTCAAACGTCCCTTATAACAGTGCCGTAACTCAACACAGAAACCTCATTTCATTAGTAAGTGCGTTGAAAAATGCTTTATTTGTATTCACGTTCAGGTGCTGCAGTTCCAGAAAGTTGAATGAAGGTCTTGATTTTTCGGTCCCACCTCCTGTCCTGGATTAGATTCAGTGGTGTCTATGGCAAAACTATTACACCTGTCCCCCTCTGCTTGTTCTGTCCTGTTTTGCCATGAGAATGTGCCTTTTAAACTGGATTACTAGAATGACTGGACTTGTGCTTTATGTACATTTTACTTGTTATCCAAAATGCTGACAGGGAGATTTCAACCTGAAACCACAACTAAACATGTTCCTGCTGTGATCTGAACCATTTACAGCTCTCAGCCTGTGTTGACATACAGTTTTATAAGTTAAAACTTGAACTTTGAACTACAGTTTGCTGTCTAATTCAGTAACAGCAAGCTAACTTGGTAGACAGCAGGCTAGCAAGTCAAGTAGTTCTTATCAGCAGCTTGATGGGCGACTTCCTGTAAACTGCAAGGCTGATATATGAAAAGGTTGTTAGCAGAGCGCTCTTATGCAGCACAAATTCAACACAGCAGCCACATGAGTCATGCAAAACACAGTTTGCTGTCTAATCCAGTGACAGCGTAACAGTAACACACCAAACAAAGTTGTTACTAGCATTAAGTTGCTCTGGCTACTGTGTTTATCATCAATCGTCCCCCCTGAATCAGTAACTATCTAGAACTATAATTGACACTTTAATTATGAGCACTTATTCTATTTACTGTTAAATGTCTTATTTAAAAGTAATAACTCCCGACCGCTCGGCCCAGGCCGGTTAACGAACCTTTGCCTCTGTAAATATTGGACCATGATTATTTAATTATTTAAATAAGGGCTGTTTTTGGCACACAAAAAAAAAAAATATCCGCTGATTTACAGGCGTCTCCTTCGCAATGTAAGTCAACGGGGAGAAATCTCTTTGGAGCATTGCGTGTCTTTGCCACTGACGCCATAGTTGTCATTTCTATGTCAAATTGGATTGAAAGAATGGCGCCCTTCCCGTATCCAGGTCTTGTTATACATCCAATTCTTCGGTGCTATAGAGGGAAAGTACATGATGTCAGGGATGTCACTGCATTTACAGCCGCGGAGGGGCAGAAAAACGAGCAACGGCATTAGCGGTCAGCCTGCAAAGAAACACAGAAAGTACAAGATAAAATCGGGAAGAGCTGTTTAGAGAAGAAACCCGTTAGCTGCTACCGTTAGCTGCTACAGTTAGCTGCTACTTCTAGCTTACTTTCAATGTAGCCGATAGCACGCCTTTAAAACACATTAACTCAGTCATTAGTAGCATTACAGCCAGAGCAGTGGAAGTTGTTTGTTTCAGTGGCTGTATAAGTGTTTCGCACAATGTTCAAAACTACCCCCAGAATGAGCCGCTAATGCAAGGACGAGCTAACACGTCATCCTGGTTTTGCTTCGTGTCAAAATCAGGTACACGTTCATCTTAGGAAACACGATTCCTGGCCACACGTCATCGTCCCTGAACCCTCGGTTCTTCAGTAAATTAAGGTGACCTTTGTCAGATGAATTTAATTCAAGCAGGTTATCCTTTTTTTAACTTCCTGTTTTGTAAAACACATTCACATAGCAGCATGTTTTGCCGCCCCGTCCGACTGATGGGATGGGATGAGGTGACAAAACAAAACAACACAAAGGCCTGATGGGCAATTGTGATCACGTCTGATGACAAACACGTTTGTACAGTTTCAAACAACAGCCAGCCGGCGGGAATCCGCCTTCTCTGACAACTAACATGCATGTGGGCTGAGATAATGTACAGTTACTTTTTTACGTTTTGTGCAGTAAGTCCTCTTGCGCACAGAGCCTACCAGCACACCCTCTGACGGACATATTTACAACAAGCAGTCCATTGTGGACTCTCGGCGTAGATAGTGTAGCACCTGCGCAACTTTCTCACTGCCTGTATGAATTCACCTATTGGCTCCCCCAACCGATTGGGTTGAATCGAGTCCTGTCACTATATGGCCGTCTGATGACACTCAGCTTTTCATAGTCCGAATTTAAAGTTTTTGTTCGAAACCACTGGAGCCAGTTGAAAACATTTCAAGCCTTTCAGTTTGGACGGCGCTTGTGACTCACATTTGTAGCTGCCTTTTTCTCCGGCGAGCAAATGAACACAACACTTGTATTGAACACAGTACAATGCACAATACGCTCAAAATCAGCGCTTTTGGACACGGCGGTCATGGGTAGCAAGCGATGATAGATGTTAACATTCATAAAGACTTGAGTTGTTTTTCTCTCACGTGCAGCTTTCACATCCTTCCTGTATCACGTTTCCAACCTGGCAGCACATTATAGCAATTAGTAACTGCCAACCTTGAATTGGCTTGCATGAATTGTAGTTGTTGTGGTTGGTACGTTCTTCTGCTTCCAGTGTAATGCATACAGAGGAGGGTTACTTTGTGGTTTCAGTGCGCTTCCACACGTTTGAAAGGGATTTTTTTGAAAAAATTGTGTTTTCAGGGAATTCTTTGCACAAAGTAAAGTCATATGGTGATATTAATGTGATTTAACTAAAGGTCTATTAGTCAAAGTAGCTCATTAGATCAGTCATCAGGGTCTGCAGACAGTTAAAGGAGCATTTCTCTACTTTAGTCCCGAGATAGTCAGGATTTTAGCTACAATAGGTCAATTAAACAACTCCAAACATGTTTGTGAGACAAAGGTAGAACTGTATTTAATACACTGGGGGTAAAGTCAGTTTCAGGTCACAGCAGGACGACATGCTAATGTCCGACTGGCAGGTTTTCTAATTTATTTCGAGTCACCCTTCATGTGTCAGTTTTGACAACTTTTGCTGTGTATGTGTGTTAATGTTAATCTAAGAAGTGCATTGATTAGACTTTGCATTGTACATATAACAAGATGCTACAGTTTTGTTGTAGCTCTAGCATATTTTTGTTTGTATGTAATTATTTGCTTTTGTTTTGTTGTTGTGTTACAGAGCACACAACCCATTGTTTAAACGTGTTTATATATATATAATATATTTTATATATATAAACATGGTACTGACAGTGTGATTATACATGACAAGTCTTCCTGTAAAATAAAATACAAAAACCAACAGGCTAGAGGTGTGAGCTGTGATTTCTTCTACACTGCACTTTTTGGGGAATCTACTGATTTGGAGAGAAGACGAGTCACCGTCCACCAATCCAGAGAGAGTCGTCAAACTTACTTTCCGTTTCAGAAATGTAGGACCACTAGAGTGCCAATGTTTAAATCAAGTCGTAACTCTTGGCATATGTTAGACTGTCCATCAAAGCAGCAATTAACACACAACATGTGAACACCAGGATAGAAAACTAAAACGATTAGGGCAGGATATTTGCCAAGAAAGACGACAATGTGAGCAACAGTATATGAAAACATCACTTTGAGCTAGGCAGAAGTACAACAGCATTACATTGGAAATGAGAGCAGGAAACAACATAAAAGCTGCACAGAGGGCTCAACAAAAAAATATCCTCCAAATAAAAACGTCAACACCAAATCAGTCACCACAAAACCAACTTACACTCGTTCCTGAGCTCAAGTGACAGATGCCCTCTAGTGGCTGCAGTAATTTTGAGTAGAGCAAAGGAGGAAATCTGATTATGTCAGTGCAGAGCAACAAAATCCCGGAGCAGGTTGGGGCAGATCGATGGGGACCTGCCACAAGAGAGCCTTCGCTTCTGTTTCCAAACAACAGGTTCCCAATCGAGACTTGTAGTTGGACGTACTACAAGTCCTCCTCGTACTTCCTAATAAGACGTATAATTAACATAATCTGCCCTCAGACTCACCGTGTGTTTTCTTCCATCAAACCAACATTCCTGCTCATTTTGGAAACGCTTCCATGTGTTCTATCACAAACGACTTATATGGTCGTTCGTTTGCTTAACTGTTAATATTGGAATGATTCAACAATATAGGTCTCGTTACTTCCTTTGTCCTCTTTCCTTTCCTCGTTCTCATTTGTTTCTCATCGCTTCCTGTCTCTCCCGTAATTCTCCCGTTTCTTCTCTCCCTATCTTTTCCAATCTTCCTCCAACCCCCCCTCCATTCTTTCCCCCATTTTCCCTCCTTTTCCAATCTTTTCCTCATCTTCCAGCTTCATCCCCCCCCCTGCCCTCCGCACCTTTCCACTCATTCCTATCATGCTCTCTCCACCAACTCCCCCCCTCCCTCCATCTCTTTTTCCCCAGCAGTCCCCTGCGGTGTTGCAATCACCTCTGCTGCTGTTGATTAAGCTGAGAGAGATTGGCTGTCCACGACCCAATAACCCCTGAGGGCGCAGGGCTGGGTGCCCCTCCCCTTCTCTCCTCTGTCCTCCCGTTTTGTTCCCCTCCTCCCCCTCCTCCCCTTCTGCATCTGAGCCAGCTACAGACTTCGCTTTAATTTCATTTTCTCCTCTTTTTCTCTACACCTTCCTCATGCCCCCCCCTCCTGAACTCTTTCCATTTTCACCCCTTTTCTCTTGTCTTCTTGCCTCCTTTTTCTTTCTCTCCACTTGTCCTTCTTTCCTCCTCTTTGTCTTCCCTCTCCTCTCGTATCACCATCTGTTCTGCTCTTCTCCTGATTTCTCCTCTCAGAAATCTCTTGTCTTCTGCAATGTTTCTCTCCTCCTCTCGTCTGTTATCAATTTAATTTAATATTTCCTCCGCTCTTCTTCCCTTGTTTCTTCTCCTCTTTTTCTCCTTTCAACCCCTCCTGCCTCATGTCGCCTACTTGCATCATCTTTTCTTATTATTTTCTCTGTCCTTCTGTCCTTGTCTCCACTTCTGTCAGATCTCCTCTGACCTTCTTTCTCTCGTCCTCGCTTGCCTTAATTGAACAGGAAAAGTCTCTTTACTCTTGTGCTCTTGTCTCCTTTCCTTCCTCTCTTCTGTTGTTCAGTCCTTGTTTCCTCTCCTCACATTTAAGCTTTTGGGTGTGAGCTTAGCCTGGCAGACGACCCGGTCATCCTCACTGTACGGATACTTTTTAATACAGTACATTTTAAACACCACATTGCATGTAGTCCTTATTTAACGTCATATATATTGACATTGTCAACTAGCAGGTGTGTCCAGTGTACAAGGAGCTGAAGCACTATTGTACTATGTGGTCTGTTGTTTATGGTCCTGATAACACCGGTGCTTCGCTGGCGGCCGCAGGGCAGAGCAGGAATTTCATCCACATGTTCATAAGTGCATTTTCAATTTGAGCATTAACAAAGTCAGAGGAAATAAAAATGTTTTCATTTACAGCTGAAGTGGAAAGGTAAGCAAATCGATGAAAGCTAAATGCGACTGAGTGCAGGAAAACTTCATGGACATTAATCATGTGGCTTTAGGTTCAGCTGAAGTAATATTTTTATGTACACGACAGTACTCTTCTGCTCTGTAAATCGCTTGTCCTGTGTCCTTTGATACTCGGGGTCCCGATAGACGCTGGTGTGTCAATGCTCTTCATTGTCCCTGAAGGCAACACGCTGTCAGTGGATGACTTGCAGCTATAGCGGTTTGTTTACTTCATTTCTGTTCTGTACGACTCCTGCAGCCAGCTGCTGTCAATCAACAATGTATTCTCTTTGTTTTGTTCATTTTCACGAGGTAAAACATTAACTAAACATCCATCTCTGATTCTGATGTCTTGTATCTCCCTTTTTATGTCTTTTCAACAACCGACCTGTTGTTTTATTTTGAAATCTCTCTGGGCTTTTCCGGGGCGATGGTTGTGTGTCTGTGTCTCTGTGTGCGTGTGTGTGTGTGTTGTGGTGACTGCAGGCCACAAGTAATTGAAAAGCTGGGATGCCAACCCCGTGACCTCTTATTGAGAGAACGACCATTGATTTCTACAGAGAGAGAAAAAGGGAGGGAGGGAGGAATAAGGTAAGAGAAGGGAGATGATAAAAGATGGGGGAAATTGGAGGAAGAACTACATAAAGAAATAATTGCTGGCAGAACTTTACGGCACATCGCTGAAAATCTGACGCAGTCGTCAATCAGTGGTCATCAACATTCACACACAGATAACGCAACGTTCCTCCATCCATGTTTCCTCCATCCAAAACCACCTAAAAGATGAAGGCCCTTGGTAATAGTTTGAATGGGTTTGATTGTTGTTGAAACTTACTGGATTACAGACCAGCTGTGTTAGCGTTATTGTCAATGTTCACTTCACAATGAATATGTCTGACTGTGTGGATGGTGTGTAAGAGATTCCATGATAATTAAAGGACGACCCCCACAGATTTAGCATCGGTCCCATAGACTGTATAAAACGAGTGAACTTTGGCAGCGTGATGTTTTTAAGCCCTCGCCGTCTTTGCATATTGTAAACAGATGTGTCCATATTGTGATGATAACCGCACATAATTAGCCTTCTATGATGTGGCCGTAATTTACAAGATGAACATTACGCTTCCTTGAAGAAGCCTTAAACCAGTAATTAAAACCATAAACTCTTTAAGAAAATGTTTATAAAGGTAATATATTAAGTGATTAGGCTTATTTTTGAATACACGTCTCTTAATTTGGATTTCCTTTTACAACCAGTAGAGTCGCCCCCTGCAGGCCATCGGAGAGAAGGCAGGTTCATGATCCTTCCGCATCGAGTCCGTTCATTGCATATAGCAGTCTACGATTGCTCCTCAATACCTCGACTCACAAAGGATACATACTACATTACCCACAATGCAACAGAATCCCTGTTAAACATTTGGGTATGTTATGCTCGTAGTGGAAAATGCAGCCTTGAGCCGAAACCACAAGCTTTGATGAGTCAACAGAAGTCAAAATCCACACAGAGATTTTTGGCATTTTCAAACAACTGACTCAAGCTAGTCTTCGTCACTTGACTTGGCTCCCGCACAATCTGATGCATCAACAGCATCTTTCACATTTCAGGACAACCTACAGGGCTCAATTAACTACTCTAGGATGGAGTCAACAAAACGTAACATGGGCGGCTTCACAGTCACAGTGAAGTGAGACTCACATTTATTTACGACATTAAACATGGTCAGACTCTTCTGACATCGCAGGTTGTACATTTGTACGTTTGACAAACGTTTAAAGTGAGTCGTTCTTTGGTTTCCCACGCTTTGTCCTCCTTATCAGGCATCTGACCCACAGGTAATAGAAAGACAATGTCACAAGATTAACAGCAACAGAATGGGCCGCTGTTTCCCTGGCAACTGAGAGAGGAAGAGGAGCAGGAGGATGGGACTGAGTGATTAAAAGGGGAGAGAGGGAGGAGGGGGGAGTTAAAGGGTGAGAAGTGATGAGGTGGATTGATGAGAGGAGGTGGAGGTTTACACCGAGAGAAAAAGGGAATCATGGGTAAAGAGAAAGAGACAGAGCAGGTGATGGACTCATTCAAGACAGAGAGAATGTGGAGGTGGGACTTACATGACACGTCGTCCAACCCAACCAACCATACAAGTCATTTGTTCCGGCCCTCTGGTTCGACATAAGCATGTTTCCTTGGTGTCGCTGTTACAAATCAAGGTTGAAAAAATTTACATGACTTAGTGCCAAGTCGTACAGTAGAGTATTTACATTGTGTTTATAGAGCTTCTTCTTCACTCCCCAGATGTTATAAGAACACAAGCGTATGAATATGCAGTTGTGCATTTTTTTTTTTTTAGCACAGAAAGAAATACCAGGAGGATCAGTTGGACATGGATAAGACTATTGTGATTTCTTTATTGATTTTTTTTTCTTCTTTTGTACATCGAGTGGAACAACATTAATTCTCCAAATACTTCCTTCATGTTTGATCATCATTTTATTCCACACCACAAGTTTTCAGTCACTTCTCTTTTTCTGTTCCAACCAAATGTAGAAAATAAAAAAAAATGCATCATTTGATTTTTTTTGGATTACTGTATGAGAACTATGACAAGAAAAAAAAAAGAAAAAAGACAAAAAATGAAAAGAGAGAAAGGGTCAGTAAACAGAGGCTAATGAAGAGTAGTTTTGTGTTAGATGATGTTTTGGTAGGAGAGTGTGTGGTTGGATAAATCGGTCAGACTTCGTGTGTGGGAAGGAAGCTGCTTGGATAAGTTACAGTCGACTTGTTCGGCTCAGGTGTGACGATGCCGGCGGTAACTCAAAGAGGATCATGAAAAGATTTGCCAGGACGATTTTCACCAAACATTGTGGAGGGTTGTAGCACTGGCCAAGAAATAAAACATTACAATTAAGGTTCGATCTGTTTAACATCATGAAAAAAATGCACATTTCTACATTGTTCTTTGTGGCCCTTCTAGATTATATTATTATGTTGGTGAAATTATAAGATCCATGTTGCGGGGAGGAAAAGAAATAATAAACAATATCAATTGCAGCCCTGAATGATTTGAATTCTTCCATTTAGACATTTTAAACCTTAATTATTATTTTTATTTGGTTTACTTGTTCTTTGCATGAACGTTTAACATGTGTTAGTAACTGTTGGTTTTAACTGTAACAAATAGGTTTCACTATTCATTAAACTTGGTGGTTATATTTTTCTAAATCTCGTGTCTAAACTTTTTCTCCATTCGCAAAAGAAAACCCCCAAAAATTATATTTTGGTGGAGATGTTTTGGCCATTGTTTGTTGTTTGTGCTGTTGTGTGTGTATGTGTTTGTTTTCTGGGATTCGGACGCTCTGGAGTTAATTGAAAATGGAAGACAAGTACAAAATACTTTTGAATGTACTTCATAGTTTTTCCTTTAAGAAAGAATATTGTCTGTTTCGTCTTGGCCTCAATTTCAGACTCGTCGATCTCGAAATTAACACTGAAAAGTTGATAAACCGGTTTCTGTAACTTCAGCATCGTTAACATGAAGAAGATAACGTGTCTTTAGCTTTGTTCATTGGCTCTTTTGTTTTCCTTCTCTTGTTGTGTTGTTCAAAGATGGTGTTCGAGCAAATTTCAGTAATTGTCAGCGTGTTGGAAAAAAAAGGAAACTAAGTATTTAAAGTTTTTCAATATTAAAAAAATATTTTCAGTTTTTGGTGGAAGCATGAACAAGAACATCTTATTCTAGTAAGATTAACCTGGAAGCAACGATCCCATTCAACCTCTGTTAAAGAGATTCCTGTATTTTTGACTTGACAGTTGGTTTACAATTGATTGTATTGATCCGCATCAACATGTGATGTAACGATTCCCTGCTGAAGCTCCAACAGGCAGAAATAAAGTTCCTCACAGCCGAGGCGAGCTGCAGCTGCTGAGAGTCGGCCGACGAATGACCGTCAAAGCTTTTTCTCTTCTCACCCACGTTTCGGCCAAACGGCCTGTACTTTCCTGTGCATTGTGTTGTGTTTTATTGTCATTGCCTGGTTCTGAATTCGCTGGCACGTTTACCCGGAAATGATCAGAAAACGAGTGGAAAAGTACTTCACTCTCTGAAAACAAGATTTAAAAAGTTTTCTATTAGCGGGTCAAAGGTCATACTGATGCGAGATGCAACTCAAGTTCTGTGTGTGTAGCATACAGTAATGAAATGAGAAGATGGTGATGATTAAAAAGGTTAATTATAAGAATCACAATGCATTACATGGCTAGCTAATTGTAAATATACTCATGCATAAAATCTGGTCTATAGCACTGCTATGGATGATGTAACTGTGATGCTAGCGTTATAACACAGGAAAGGACACGAAAATAAGATTTCAAAGAAAATTATGCATCAAAATTGATTTATCGTGGTTGGATGTAAAACAAAATGATTGGATCAAAGCCGGTTAATTCGGGCATCCACGTGCCCAATCCCAAAACTATGCACATGAGGGGGGACAATGACCCCGTCAAAAGAACCAGAGACCAAAAAATGCATTATAATTTTAAATCCTAAATCCCTCAATCCTAGTCAAATGGGACAGAGAGTAAACAGTTATACATCAACAAGAAATAGAGCATAGAAGAAGACAAGCATTTTTCATTTTTGGTTTTAGCGCACCTTTTTAACTATTACAAAAAAAAAGATCACAACTAAAAAAATGTATAAAGCTTTTCCCCCCACTTTTCGTTTCGTTCAAAGTTACAGTCAGCGAAAGAAAGAAAGAAGAGTGAGTGGATAATTTATGACATACGCTATTATAACATCGTCATCCTAACACTAGTGTCTATGAGGTATATCTGCAACAGTTCGGTAAAGAGAGCACGGTCTGCGCACGACACTCGCAAGGTTTGTGTTTTCTTCGTTTAAAGCTTTGCAACCATTTGTAGAAAAAGAGGTGGATGGAATGGAAGGTGGCCGCGTTCCCACAGGAAGCTGCACTGATTCAGAAATAATGAAATTAGACTTAATAATAGAATTAATTAAGAAAAATCAGAAAAGACGTCCGAATTTCTTTGAGAGTTTGATTTTGAAAAAAAAAAAAAAAAAAGAAGCTCGTTATGTCAAGATCACGGAATGTTTGTTACGGTGAGATCGTGACGTAAGATAGCAAAATAAGTATTTCATGATTTTTGGGATGTGGATAAAACAAATAAATCATGTAAAATCAATTCAATATTGTCCTGTTTGGCTTTCCATACATATGGAAGTCCGATCTGTGTTCATCAGATTTGACAGATAATACTGAATACTTGTGGGGAACACGTTGAGAAGAAAGAGAGAAAGAGGAATAAGTGGGTTTGAACAGAGAGGAGTGGAAGTGAACATGAAGGCTTTGGTATTCACTCTGGATGTCTTTGCTTTGATTGCACTGCAAAGCTCCAGAGAGCAGAGAGGGAACTCGCGCGCTCGAGCCGGCGGCACTGAGGTATTCGTCTTTCACAGGTAAAGTAAGTTTACTGCTCAACAGAGAGGTCTCGACTTCGCTTTGGTTCAAGCAAGGCACTCGTACGAGGTTAACTCGTACTTTGCAAAGCAAGTGTTCTCTGTGTCTTTGTTTCAGGGTGACCTGGTTTGTAAAAAGCAGCAATAGAAGGACTCTGAACCCTCGACTGGAGCCGCCGTCGAGCAGCCCCGGTGATTCTTCAGCCAAATGCTTGTACAAAGGGAAGCGAAGGGGCCCAGCTGGATTTAGAAATCCTGCATATTGCTGCTGTAAGACAAAAACATTCCTGTTTTTGTACTTAAACAATGATTATAAGGATGATTATGTGTCTTTTAAGTGCCGTGACTTCAAAATTTGAAACATATATCTGAGCCTTCGTTACCATTCATGACACGTCTTGTTCAGTCTGCTATGCTTCGGTCTGCAACGTGTGTGATCAGCTTAAGGTGAAGTTTTTGGAGTTTGTGTTCTGCAGTATTTCCGATGTTTTGCACTGAAACAGCTGAGGATTTTTGCAGCCTTTGGAATATTCGATTATTTGGCGGGACTTTTTGTCCCAGTGAGCAACAGGCCTGATGACAACACTGCAGTTGTGTCGTTGCTCTCATAAAAACCTTGAATATCTTTGGCTAACTAAAGTCCCACTTTGAGAACAAGCAGTTAAATTCATAATAACATAGTTTAGATGTCAAAAAAAAAACCTGTTAATTTGTAACATGTACAAGTACATGAAATACTGTGATACAGTATTTCAAATTATGTCTGTAAGCACACTGCTGGGTTGTAACATCTCAGTGTGTTTAACTGAATAAATCATCATGAGCTCATGAAGCTTGAAGATGTACATATAATGTTTATGTTATTTTGGGGAAAGCTACTTCTGTGTCTGGTGTCAGGACCTCCCAAAGAGGCTCCAAAAATCCTCAGTTTTGTTATCTCAGTACAAAAAAAGTCACCTAGTTGGTTTATCCCGGGGCCACATAGCAATAGCTGTGTTTGATCATCATTAGTGACTTGAAATAGAAATGTGTTAACCTGTCACATCCATATTGTGCGGTGCGTCCTGCTTCCAGCTCAGAATTACAGTATGAGACGTCTGAAGTTGTGGATCTTTTCAATATTAGCTGAATTTGAAATGAAAATGTAAAACTTGTTGCCTATAACGACAGTGAACTATTAACGACCATATTCAATTCAATTTCAATCGCTCTTGTGAACTGTCGGCTGAAAATATAAAAGTGTCCGTGTGTTTTTGTGCCTCTTTCCCCTCACACGTGTTTTCTGAGGCCAAGAGAAAGGAAGGAACAGAGGAGAAGAAAGAAAAGACAAAATGTGGCATCATCGTAGAAAAGACAATGCAAAGAGAAGAAGAAAGCCTGGAGCTGCGCGCAGACCGTACTGAAGAAGAAAAAAAAATCTTTGGTTTCTTTGGTTTCATCAACACGATTAAAAGGACAAATGGAAAGTCAGTGAGGTAGCCTCTCTGGTTCTCACTATCCAAATACAAAGTTGTTTTTTTTCTTTTTTTTTTTCTTTTACACACACACAAAGTCAGTCTTGGAAGCAGCTAGCTTTAAGGGACTCCTCACTTTTCCTTCCCCAACGAGTGAAACAAGTCAGTGTGTTTGCATTCACGCAGTCACAAACACCGAGATCCTTCCGAACACAGCAGGTATTCAACTGCGGAGGTGGTGTGTGTGTGTGTGTGTGTGTGTGTTAGCATCGCATCCTGTCTTCAATAACCTGGGTAAGTTCTTAACATAGATCGTCAGAATCCTGGGACATTCATAAGACAATAATCATCTAGTGATCACAGGATAATAACTCTAATTTGGGCAGTTTATGTGCAGATATCAACCCTTCGTCTCTTGATCACAAAATAAGATGGAAATCAATCGGTTTTTGACAGTTTTTTTAAAAAAGCCCTCAAACGAGCTCAGGAATTGTTTTCTATTTCCAAGATCTAAGATTTTCATGTAGATGATCGTTCGTGGCTCCTCTGTATTTTTATGAATACGATACAGAACAGTATGAATAAGAACTTAACCAGGCTGCGAGCTGCATGGATGTAAACACACACAGTTTATTGGCCTCTCAAGGATTCCAGTTATCTTTGGTGGGTCAGTTAATGTCAACGTGTGGCCCTTACTTCACCTGATCACGTGTAACTAGAACATCAGCCTGAAATTCATTGCTCGTTCAACAAAAAAAAAATGGTCATCAGGATGCAAACCAATAAAAAGAAAGAAAAAAAATCAACAAATAAATTAGCAACAAAAATCACAGTGAGAAAAATAAAAACAGATGCAGTGCTCATCAATTGATCGGCTATTATTTGCCATGAGGAGATTGTTTTTATGTTCCAAAAAAAGAAGAATCATTACCAGGACAAAAAAAAACCCAACTAGATTGGCTAAATAGAGCACGTGTTGACATTCAGAAGTACGTAAGTCTACTCTGACATTCCTACATTGTTCTGTCATCAAGTCTAAACATTCATGAAACAAAATGTCATCTGCTTTTTAAAGTAAAGCTAACTAAGAATAAATTAACAGGCCTGGAATAAGCACTGCATCTTGGATGCAACTACCATTCTTAAATACACATAAATATTCATTAAAAAGCAATTACATCTAATTAAATATCATTAAATTATCATTAAGTACAAAACTAGAGTGTTCTAAAAACACCTCATAAATAAATACAGCATCGAACAGAGAGAAAAAAAAAGGAACATACAATGTAAACTTTGGCAAAGCTAATCATCATCGAGGGTAAAAGGTTCAGAGGGAGATTTGGCAACAAAATTTGTTCGCTTAAATTAATTCACAATTAAAAAGAAAACATAAATTACATTAAATAAAAAAAATCACATATTGCAAAAAACCTAGGTAGGAACTTAGTGGTAGTAATAGAATACAAAACAATTTTGGCAAATGATTCTTAAGTACTTAAAGCAAACAAGCAATGAAAACCTCTTTGGGACGGTTTTTGGTTTTATACCATTGTTTTTTTTTGGTTTGGCAGGTTTATCCTCTGTTACATCCAGACAGAATTGCAAGTGGTAATGGAAAATGTCCTCCACCCCCTGCACCATGAACAACGCCCCTCCATTGGGCGTGGTCGACAGGTGGGTGGGGGATTTCTTTGGACTACAAGCTTTACATACAGAAAGAGAGAGAAAACTAAAGATAAAGCTATTTGACCGATATTTTAGCAGTTTCTCTCAGTGGGAGTTGACTTAGTGTTTTTTTTGGTTTCAGTTATTGTTGTTGTATATATGGAGCAGCAGCAGAGTTCCTCCCCTCCTAAAGAACGTGGGCCAACTAAGCTACACACAGTTGATTTATACAATCGTTAAGGGTCCTCGTCCAACATGGCGATGTGGGCTCCAACAAACGTAAGACAGCTGGATCAGTCTGTTTATTACAGACTTTACTTCCATTCAATTAGTCACTAAGTATAGTCTGATTTTGAAACGGAGTTATGCGGAATATGTCCCTGTTTTCCAATTCATACTTCGTACCTTTGAGCTTGCACGTACTGTTTCTCAATCAAGAAAAGTGGCGGAGCTTTAAACGTCTGCGGTTAGCATGTAAAGTGGAGCAAAAAGTGAAACGCAGTGAGTGAGACTCGGTGTCAAAGAAAGTGATCGATGCAGCTCAGATCCAGTTTCTGTTCTGGACTGTTAACATGTAATGACGAAAGAAAGGGTGTCAGTGTGCTACTGTTTGTACAGCAGAAAGTCTTTGGTATGTACTGTACTTGTCACATAGCATTACATTATCAGCCTCTCAGCGGCGGCAACGCACCAGACAACCGTCAACACGAAAGGGCCGGCGGTTTGAATCCCCGGACAGGGCGGAAGCAGGAATGGAAGACGGAAGCATTTCAGTTTCAATCACCAAACTACTGATGACGTTTGTTTCTCGACGGCGGCTAACGCACCCGCCTGGCCTTGAACGCGCCGCCCCGATAAACGCGGATCCTTTTACCGTCCCCGCGCTGTTGTCTGGCGGCTCTCGTTACGACTGCTGGAGATTGTTGGAGGTAGACTGTGCCCTGTGGAGCAGGTAATGGCTTGTGGTGCAAAAGAAAAAGAAAACAAAAGCCCACAAACAACAGCAGCCATCTGAAAAAAAACATTTGACTTATTCCAAACAAACCAAAGGTTTCGTCGTAATTTGAGGAGCGGAAGTTATCTTTGGAGTCAAGTGTGTGAGAGTGAAGGATTTGTTCCTATGATGGCTGCATGTGTTGGCGCCATGCTGGAGGACCGCCCTTCCTAAACACTGATGTATACGTCCTAGCTTCAGTAGATGATTACTGTATACACGGGAAATGACCTCCCTAGCTACGGGAATACTAGCTAGTCTGAGAGAATGCACACCGTACTACTGGTGCTACATGCTGGTTAGCGAAAGCCAAGATTTTCCTTTAAGAGGGGAGGCGAACTGCTACTGGAGTTAACGGTGAATCTTTGGTTTGTTAGCTGATGAGGTTTCTGTTGTTCGTTTAACCATTTTTTTACTTTGAAAAACTGCATAGGCACACGTTAAAGACACTCTTCAACTGTGAGAGACACATTAATGTTCTGCCGCTAGGGGGCCGGAGGGCGTCCTCCGTTCACTCCTTCCCGTGTGGTTTTTACCCTTTTCAGTCCCCGACTTGCTTCCCCTTAAAGATGGCCCAACGCAACATCGGGCAGAACAAAGCTACTTCTCCGCTACTGTCATGCCATCTATCGTCGCTCCTTCTCATCGTTGTCGTCATCCTCCGTCCTTCACATCGTCGCCCAACACTCTTTTTTTTTCTTTTTTTTGTTTTTTTGGTAATAATTCTCTTCCATCTTCAGTTTTTTTTCCGTTTGTTAGAACAGTTAGGTGCAGAAAAAGTTTTTCTTTGGTTTCGATTTGTCAATAAATAGAAAAAGTCTCAAGTGTCCATTTTTATTTTTCGATCGTTCTGAAAGCCTTTGGCTCGTCTCTAACCGGGACGAGACTCAGCCGAGGCTTTCAAAGGAGCAGGGGCTGCTGACTGACGCCTTTCCTTTGGTTTTGTTTCTTTTTTGGTTTGATAGCTTGAGTGATTGATGAGGTGGATTGATGCGGGTGGTGAAGGCTGTTAAAACAAAGTAGGAGGTGGTGGCGGTTGAGGTTTTTTAGGTGTGTCAGTATTTACAACATGTGTAAAAGGCTGTACAGTGCGATGGTGTCGAACTCAAATGAGTGTTGTGGGAATCGGTATCGTTGGATGCTCGATGAAAGTCACGTGGACGCAGACAGGCTGAGATACAGGCAGAAACATCTTGTCCGTTACATTTCAGATCTCTGTTTCTGTCTCGTTCATCATCGTCTTCACCAAACATCCAACTCTCTTACGCTGCAAACAAATACCATCTCATGTGATTAAACTGAGATGCAGTGAAGTTGTCCTGGATCACAGTGGAGCTCTCCAATGGGAAGCTTTTCTCATCTTGATAGTATATATGAACACAATTTGAAGTCTGATTATACGAGTTAACGTTATGAAAATGATTTGGTTGCAGCGTTAAGACCTGTCCTCTTGTCTTCCAGCCCACTGTCTCTTTGTAAGGGACGAACCTGCCAGGCATCGTCTTTAGATTGTCCTCTTAAACTATTACAAAGGCCCTGATTCGCCTGGACAGTTCGTCCCCCGCGAGGTCAGAGGGTTCACTGGTTCTGCTGCTGTGTCTGTGAGTTAGTGGTTTGTTTTCGGTGATAGGTATGACGTCTGCCTTCCAAAAAGCATCTTAGCTCAGTAGCTGGTTTAGGTTAAAGGGTAATTAAACACCATGAATGCCTTTGAATGTCCCGTTTGTAGGAGTCACTGCATCTTGCCCTCGTCTACGACTGACAAATGGGGCTATTTGGAACAGGTAAACACACTTTTTGCCTTCAGATGTTTAAATTGTCGAGGCCTTAAGAGTCTCCTGTTTTGTGCTATTTGTGCTCGAGTCACAAGATTTTGGGCAGAGAGGGCAAGAGAGATCCATCTGCATGCAGCTGTGTTTTGCGATCCAGCATTCCAGGCGTTTTTGAGTTTGGGGGCGTGAAAGAAAAAAGGCCTTCAAGCTTAATTCTGCCTTTCGTCCACCTCGTCCTCCTCAATCCGATTAAAAACTCTATTTTCTAACTGAAACAAAGATGGTGCTAACGCTAAGATGCTTGTAGGAAAGGCTCTGCCCTGGTGGATGGGTCACCATGGTAACAGGATGGGTGCGTGAAGCCAGGGTAATTGATTTAGCTGACAGCGTGGAAATCAGGGTGGAAATCCTGGAACTTGTTTAAGAAATGACTCTTTAAAGTTGTGTGCGCGTGAGTGTGTTTGCCCGGAGGCAGGTGTGTGGGTCAGTGTTTGAACGTCTGTACATGAGTCAGCCACTGTTCAGAAAAATGGCATCCTGAGTTTTTTCTAAGATGTGAAGACCACTCGGCTTGGCGGAAGAGCCCCGGTTCTATTGCAAAGAAAAATGTGCTTCAAGATTGTGCTCACATACGTTGTATATTTTCGTATACGCTAATACTCCACTGAACGCTAAGCATGCTAAGAGAGCTTGTAATTCTACATGTCGGCTCAAATTATGAGGAAGGATTGCGTGTGCCTTGATGGGCGTTGGTGTGTGTGTGTGTGTGTGTCGGTCTGTGTGTTTGTGCTTGCATATTTTGCCATTTCCTAACTTTAAGAATCCTCATTGCCCAATTTAAAGAGTCGTATCGCTACATGTTCTCCATCTTTGGTAGAAGTGTGACAGAAATCTGCTCTTTCTGTAAACGGTGTGTCGTGATTTTAACATTAATTGATTCCATCTTATATCTTCAACTTCGGGTCTGCGTGTTCCTTTTATAATGACGAGAAAACATTTCGGTAGCTGAGTCTTTGATTGTGATCTCTGGGGAAACACACCTGTAGATCATAAGATGACTGTATGAGAGCAAAGCACTCCTGCACACTGACTTACGGTCAGATCGGACCAATTGAAATCATCGTTTCGGTAGACAGACCTTCACCAGCTAGTTCCCAATGCATTTTCTCTGACTGCAGGTGTGCAGGAGTCTTTTGCTCTAAGTGTTTGTGTCCCCCTACAGGCAGAGACGGAGACTGCGTGGCCAAATTAATGTTGATGATTTTGTCCATCACTCACTAATTAACTAACAGATATATTAAAAGTCCAATTTCTTGAACATAATATCGAATGCTCAACCTACTGATCCGATGAATGAAACATTTTTACAAGTTTGATGCTAAATGGTTTTGACTTGACTGAGAAATCCCTCCAAAGTCTTTGGTTTGGTAAAAAAAAAAAAGAGTTATTTCCCAGTCTGACTTCACCCTCAGCTGCTTTCAACTTTCTAAATTTGACTGTGCAAATCTCCAACTCTGAGTCAACTTTGCCCCAAATGGATATGTTATCGGCGTCTTTGGACATTTGCGGAAATTCCCAGTCATTCCAGAGCAGCTAGCACATTCTGCAGTCATAAAGCTTTTCATTGGTTATTTGGTTGGTTGGTTCCTAGCTTATATTGCATAATAGAAAACATACATCGTCTTCTAGTCTTTGGTTTTTGGGCTAGTGTGTCAGCTCTTTGTCCCCGGGAGGACATCAGCATTGAATGTCTGGGATTCAAAGGTTTTTTTTTTTACTTTCGTTTTGTTTTCCCCTGTGAGGTTTATGGGTTCTAAAGATGAGCTTACCCATTAGCTTCTTTATGGATTTATGATGGATTTGAAAAAGGCGGTTCGGCTACAAATAAGTCGTCACAGTGAGCAGCCCCTCTCTCAGTTTGTCACCTTTGACAAAAGCAAAACAGACAAACAAAAAATGTAAAAAGTTTGGTTTTTCTCCTCGCTTCAACAGGATGAAACCTCGACCCGTGCCCTCAAACCCTTCATCCCTCCCCAAGGTAATCATCCGTATCGCCAGTCCCACCCCTCCGCCCCTCCCTGTTGCTTCCCTACCCTCCCCTTCCTCGCCATCTGTTATCACACTTTGGTACAAGTGCTGGATGCTGAAGATTGGCCGCCAGGGCTGCCTCCATCGTCTGTCCATTTGTCCAGGCTCCGGCGGCGGGCGTTCATGAAGAAATTGCTGACGGTGGTGAGTTCGAGGCCCAGCTGCTGCGAGATGGTGAGCTGCATCTCCTTGGACGGCCGCTTGTTCTCCTTGAAGATGGCGAGCAGGGTACGCCGCTGCAGGTCGGTGAAAACCAGCCGCGATTTCTTTGGTGTGTTGTTGCGCTCCTTTGCCGTTTCCGCCTCCTTCCGTTTGCACGCTACGAGGTGGGAGGAGGGAAGAGGGTCGGGGGAGGGACGACAGTTAGAGACAAGGAGGGACGTGAGAGGAGGTGAGGTAATGGAAGGAAGAGGCAGAAGAAGTATTGTTAGTGTTGTTGTATTATACATCGTATTGTATTATATGAACAACAATTAAATATTGGAAGAGGATTCAGCAGCGTCTCTGGTCTTAAACACAAAAAGTATCCTGAAGTGTATAAATATGTTTTTAGAAAATTTTTGCTTGGGTTTGGTTTAATCTGGCTGGTGAAGCTGAAGGGTTTTTTTTCATCCTTGTGTTTTTGGAATCTGGATTGTGTTTTCACTTTGTTGTGTGTGATGGGAATGTGATCTCCATGCAAGTACATCCTGCATATTCTACGAGCAAAATCAGCAGGCTATCAGGTAGCTGAAGAGTTAATCAAGGTCGGGTCTGAACTCGCAAGTAAGTATGTTCCTATTGCCATCTTCATATTTTAGGCAGATTTAATTTTTTTTTTGAGTACAGTCATGACACTTTTAATGATCCATTCAAGATCACTATAACTTGAATTGAAGTAATCCCTGCGAGCTAACGGCTTGTCTTGTTTTTTATCAAACTGATGTCCGCTTGTGAATCATTTCTTTATTAGGTCATCTGCTGCAGGAAGAGCATGTCCTTGCAGTCTGAAGACGCTGCCCCTCAGCAGGCTTCCAGATGTCGGCCAATCAGCAGAGGGAGAGTTTTAAGAAAGCTGGAAATACATCTTTATTCCAGACTCTTAAAGAAAAAGTGTCTCAGCAATATCACAGTTGCTCTTCACCTCAGGAGGATCAGAAGAACAACAACTAAATCTGAAAAATGTATGTATAGAATAAGTGGGGTTATTATTATAACCCTGTAGTCCCTCATATTTTACTATCCCCTATTCTATGATTTCCTTACTTTGCACCTAAATATGAGAAAATTAAATATTCAATCTGTGATTTATTCAAATATTATAATATCTACACCTGTTTTTACTTCAAGTGTCGCTGACTAAAAATACAAAAAACCATTTATGCTTTCTTGGACATTCTAATGATCGTTGGCTTGACAAAGGAATGAAAACCACACCTACAAAAATACCCACACAAGGACAAAAACA
>CAAKHC010013692.1:22993-40871 GCA_901007825.1 Macroramphosus scolopax | reverse complement strand
AAGATGAGCACGGACGTAATAGAGAACGAGGTGGGGTTGTTTCAGGGTGCATTCATATATATATATTTGATTTTTGTGAAACACAAATTCTTCTTGAATTGATTTTGTTTGTAGTGCAGCCATCAAATGGGTTTCATTATATTTAATTCCTTTATCTATTATTCTATTATTATTATTATTATTATCATATATGTATCTGTTATTTGTTAATAATATATATTTCTGTAATTGTTCAATAACATTTTATTTAAACAGCCCAAAATGATAAATTACTAAGGCTGGAGGAGCTTCACAATCTGTGCAGGACGACACACTCTTAACCCTCGATTTGAGTGATGAAAAACTCCCCTTTTAACAGGGAAAAAATGTAAGAAAAGATTTAAATGTTGTGAATAGACGACATATTGTTTTGAGGACAACATTGAATCAGTGTTTCTCTATCTGATTCTTTCCAAAGAGATGTTGTGTTAACGTGTGTGTGTGTGTGTGTGTGTGTGTGCGTGTGTGTGCGTGTGTCTGTGCGTGTGTGTGTGGTTTACAGACAGTGGTTTTGGTAAAGGATTTGTTTGCCCAGTAGTGACGGCAGCATTGATTCACACTCATCTTTGTCGATGCTTATAAGCCCCTGGATGCATCATAACTGCGTGTGTGTGTGTGTGTGTGTGTGTGTGTGTGTGTGTGTGTGTGTGTGTGTGTGTACATGAACCTCATAGCATCTGTGTATACATGAGTTTGAATACATGAGCCTTCTGTGCAAATGTCAAGAAACACATGTGTGCGTTACTTTCTTAGTTACATTGTTGTGGACTCGTATCTGTCTGCAGTGAGTTTCATTAATATAGTGAACTGCTCAGCACACGACTGTCCTTTGTTACTTCATGCACGACAGTTCAAAGTAGAAGAGAGAGCGTTTTCTATGTTGTTCTACATCGATGCTTTGCTAGCATGCATGGCCAATATGAACGTCCTACTGCACAAAATCATATCAAACTTGTGTTCTCACGTCATGAGAGGAAAAAAAAAAAAGTTTTGGAAAGTAATAACGGTATTTAGGTTCAGCCAGCAAAGCTCATGTGTTAAACATCCTACTCAATCCTTCAGTGTGTTTAGAGGAAAGGAGTAAAAAGAGTTTGCGGTTACCATTGCACACACACATACTCACAAATGTACATCAAAGCAGAGATTGGTTTCAGGAAATGTTTTATTATCTGTTCTCCTCCAAAGCTGCTAATCACAACCACTCTCTTTCATCTTTGCATCCCCCTTTTCCCACTTTCTTTCCACAGCCTTTCTGATTTCTTTCGGTCTCCACCTCTCCTTCGCACTTCTCTCTCCCCCCTCCGTCCTGTGGTGGGGGGGTATCCGGGCATCGGAAATGTCAAATGACAAGGAGGAAAAAATCAGAAAGAGACAGAGAAAAGAAAAAAAACGTGTACATCATTGTGGAAGAGTTGAGTCCCCCTATAGGTTTCACATTGTCTCTTTTTACTGGGAAGACCCTTCCCTCTCTTCTCACGCTCTTTTTTCTCCTTCGTCAGTCTTCTCCTCTGTGAGACTGAGGAGCGGTGAGCCAATTCTCCTGGAGAGTCATGCTGCCACTGTCAATTCCCACATTACAAGGTGTCCGAAAAAATATGAACAACCGGGAATACACACCCTGCTGGTGCAGAGATGGCGGGGAGCTCAACGGCACATCAAGCAGCGGGGAAAAACCGTGTCCCAATCATTCCCAAATCATTCCACAACAAAGGACAAGGGCCTAGGAATTGCCATAATCCCGTATTTTACTGCTGAGCTGTGATGGGCTCTGCTGTGCTGTGCATGCGTGTGTTGTGTGTGTGTAGGTGTGTTTGTGTGTGTGTGCTTGTTTGCAGTCTGACACATTATATAGTGTTAGGTCGGGGTCAAACTTGCACTCTTCCTTTGATCTTGCGATTCCCCAGATTTGACTGGGTCAATTTAGTGTTAAGCCAACAGGCTGAGGGGACTCGAATCCTTAATTTATATCTGAGAAATGTTTAAAACTGTGCCATAACTTATATATTTCACCTTCCCTTAAATATGTCTACCTTTACATTTCTCTAAATTGCTTAAAACTATTTTTGTCTGTATTTAATATTCCACTTTTAGCTGTTTCCTCTGTAGGTATTTGATAACAGCACAAGAGATGAGTAAAGAGACACTTGTGAGAAAGTCTCGATCACAGAGACAAAAAGAAAAAGACTGACAGAGACAAAGAAAGGGAAAATAAAAAGAGCAGGATGTCTTGCTTTAAGTCTTCCCCTCACCTGTTTTATCCTCCTCTTCGCCGTCTCCCTTCCTTCCTCCCTCCCTCTCACTTTCTTTCCATCCCTTTGTCTGATCCCTCCCTCTCCACCTGCTCTTCTCCCTTTCTCCCTCGCTCAGCCTCCTTGTCTCCACCCCTCGCCCCACCCCTGCCTGCAACCATTGGTCAAGTATCCACCAATCGCGGCTAAATCAGGGGCCTGAGGGACTACATATGCAAAACCCTGCTTAATATTCATGAGCCGCTATTGGGGCTTTAAGTCGTTGATTAGGACAGTGGCACAGCTTTCTGTCCCAACTGCCTGGCCGGCTGGCTGTGTGTGCTTATAGCCCCCCTCTCCCCGGCTCTCACATATCCACAGCGCGAGCACACACACACGCTCCCTCACATCCTCACACACGCAGAGCAGATCAGTGCGGGCAGCGCAGAGCCTGGTAATTGTATTGCTCCCTCCAAGCGGAAGGAAGGACGGAGAGAGAGGAAGACCAGAGAAAGAAGAGGAGGAGAGAGAGAGAGGAGAGCTATAAAAACTTTGAATTTTTTTCAGAAAACCTTGTTTTTTTTTTCCCCCCGGAGGAGCTTGACATGACAATGACCCGGTATCACCGATGGATTTGGTAGGACATCCGTTATCCGAGTGTTTTTTAATGCACTCTGAACAAGAGTAGGTAAATTTTACCTTTTTATTCTTATCTTTCTGTTCACCCTTCAACTTGTCATTGTCTTCCACTGTGTTTGAGTGTGTGTGTGTGTGTGTGTGAGAGTGTTTGTATGTGCTGGTATGCAGCTGAGGTGGCCGGCACCACTCAAGGTTGTTTCTGCTGTCAGGCAGCACGCGTTCACTCTGTGTGTGTGCGTGTGTGTGTGTGTGTGTGTGTGTGTGGCTGCAGCATCCGGACATCAGCTCAGTGAGAGCAACACACCTGGACACACACTTTCACAGAGCCATACACTCACACACACACACACACACGTTTGCAAAGCAGAGACACTTTTCTCTTTTACCTTACTTTGATTTTGAGACATTGTTGTACTTCAGTTTGTCAGTTTGTCTTCAGGACAAGACCGTCCGGGTATAAATACGTGTGTGTGTGTGCGTGTGCACTGACTTCATGTTTGTGCATGCGGGTTTTTAAGTATTTGTTCATCCAAGCGGACAATCAACAAGGTAACAGGGCATTGGAGATACAGGAATAACGCGGGGAAACGGGGGGAGAAGGGCCCATAAGAGGGGAGGGAGGAGGAAAGGAGGAGAGCTGCGCTCTTAAATGCCAGAGGAGGTAGAATTTCAGTCGGGCAACTCAGCGTGTGGCCCTCCACAGGAATTAGAGGCAGTTACACACCAACACACACACAACACAAACAAGCAAGTGCTATTGAACTGCTCTTTTTGCCACAACACCTTTGCTCTTTTAGGTGCATGTTGAAGACACGGCTCAAAATGTGCATAAACTGATTGGCAGAGGGGACACCAGTGTGTCTGTGTCCCAAAATGTAAGGTGTGTTTCAGAGAAATGTATAGATCAAAGTATTGTATAAAGTCGATTGATACACATACAGATTGTCTTTTTTTTAAAGAAACATAAAGCCTGGAATCAGATGGATGATGAGTGTAATTCATTAAGTGTGACGAAGGCATGCGTGCACTGATGACTTATTTTAAAACCAGGATTTTAAAGTCCATATGCGTAGAAGAAATATATTTGGTAATAGTCAAGTGTTTTCAATAAATAGATTAAATGAGTTACACTCAGTCACATCCTCAGTTTAAGTGCCTTTGAAATACAAAGTGTGGAGGTGGAAAAGTGAAATAAAATAATCTAATCGGAGGTAAACGCAGGATAAACTCCAAGGATTTTTACAGGAAACATACATGTTTGTGCTCTTTGAAGCAGAGTCGCCTCTGAATATGCGTGTTCCTCTTCAAGCACGAGTCCTCTGTCCTGCACAACATATGAAAGAGAAGAGAACGTTTCTGAGAAATAAAAGACTGCTGGAAAAATGTTGCCACCTTTCTCCCGCTTTTTTTTTTTTTATTATTATTTTCGGAAAGTGAACTTTGATTTTAGGTTTCAGTTCTGATACGTTTTACAAAAAAAATTTCAATTTTTTTTAAAGATTGGCTTATTTTTGCCTAATTGATTATTTCATCGTGATTAAAAGAAATCTAAAGTTTTTTTTAGATAATCATTTGGATGTCAGTGCTGTGCTTACAGATCCGTCTCTTACCTTTTCTTATCTGAATAAACACTCTTTCTGAACAATCTTTTCTATATTGGGAATGCTGATTTAATTCCTTTCTTAAATTCAAAGATAATACGTACATAGATAAATTGTACATATTTCGGACTTCCACCTCTTGGTCTCCACACTGCTGCTATCTGAAGTGAGTCTGTGCCTGTTGTGTCTTCAAGTGCAAACCATCGCAGTGTTTTTTAAGAAGCACAGATTTACTCGTGATTTTGAATTCCCAATTCTACACTTTTGACCACATTTTGGTTCATAGTTGATTGAAGAAGTGTGGAAAATAGCAGAGGAGTTGTGTTTCAAATACATATACATGCATTAGTGGACTGTGCCTTCCTTACCAGATTGTGTATCTGCGAGTGTAATCTGCAATCGCTCACACATATTTTAGAAAAACCCTTTGGTCCACACTTTCATTTATCCCTTCATCCATCCACCCATCCGTCCATCGATCCGTCCAGCGTCCTCTTTCCTCTGCCCAGGCTTCCCCTCCTTGGCTCTCAGGCACTGCTTTCCTGCACTAATTAAAATATTAGGGATAATGATGATCATACTGATAATAATAATAACAACAACAAGTACCGCTATGGCTGTTAACATAATTACATTCCCCTCATGCCACCATACTCATACCATTTGCATGTCATTAGGATATATTTTCTACACTGACTTTAGTGAATTTGGTGGTTTTGTCAGAGGGTGTGAGGCAGACGGGTGGTGAATCGCAGCGGCCGCGCAGATCAGTCAGGCACTGATTTGCATTGTGAGACATGAAGAGGGCCAGAGGACGGCAACATTATTTCAATTTCAATTATTCTAAATCATGATTTATTAGTAAATGTAACATTTTCTCCTCTTCATATAAATTGCTTGTGATTATGAGTAAAGTCTGCTCAGTGACAATTAAATTAATGACGGAGATCATTTGATGCATGTTTGATGAAAACTTCAAATTCATCCCTTTAAATGTAGATAAACCAGAACGATATGATTGTCAGGTGAACAGATAGCGCTCAAGTTTCTCCCTGCGTGAGTTGCATCCGATTCTTGCAAGACAACAATGAAAACATTCAGGAAAAGGACAATTCAATCTTTTTAATTTCATTTTGCTGCAGTAACATTGATATAAAAGATTTTGTGTTTTTTTGTTCTGCTTCACCTGGTGACAGAACCTTAGTGAGGGTAATTAACTAAATAAAATGTTAATCAGAAGGCCAGCCATTAACTGCTAAAATGTTTAGAAATATCAATACACACAAATAATTAAGCTTTATGACAATGCAATCTATGTTCAGAATGATGATTGGGTCTTTTTTGTTTTTAAAAAAAGACGGAAAAAGACGTCTACATCTGTCCAACTATGGAAATCTATAAAAAAAAATATTGCTCGCTTTCTGTTCAAGGAAATGAAGAACGTTTATATTTTGGCCTTTTCCCTGTTTCTTTTCTCACTCTCCTGAGCAGTCATATCTTCCTCAGTGCACGAGGTAAAGAAAGCAGTGGAGAGAGAGGGAGAGAGAAATAGAGAGACGTAAAGCTGACTGGAGGGAGGGACGGGGGGGACCAAAGAGAGATTGCGTAAATTAAAATCCTTTTAATCTCCTTATAAAATCATTTACTTAATTCATCTGTCAAAGCATGTCAATATGTGCCGTGCTGATTTGTTGGCTGCTGTGTGTCTGTGTTTGTGTGTGTGTGTGTGTGTGTGTGTGTGTTCGTGTGTGTGTGCACATTTGCATCTGTTTGTTGTTAGCATGGATTCCTGCCTGCCTGCCTGCCCACAGTGTGCGTGAGTGCGTGCATGTGTATGTGTGACCCATTAGTGGCCCGTGTGAGGAGGTGTTCCTCTTTCTGTGTGTGTCTGCTTGCCTGTCCGTCTGTCCCTGTGGCATTTGTTATCCGTCCGTTTTGTCATCGTCTCCGCGTACACACTCACACACACACACACATGCAAACGACGGCCTCTCATGTGAAGGGTCCGAGCATTCCGGCAGTAATTTAGTGCTGTAAAGAGGAAAGAGATGCAAAAGAGACAGGCAGAGCGATAGGTGGGAAGGCGGAGGGGGGGTGCTGCTTTTGTCTGACACCAGCTCTTAGGGGTCCACTGGACACACATTTACGCATGAACGCACACATGCTTGCACACACAAACACATGCACGGAAACACCCTGAAACCTGCTCGGCAAAGCACTTGCACACAATCGTTTTTTTTTTTTTTACATTTGCAGATAAAAAGTGGCCAAATCCTGTTAGAAATAATTCAGTTGTGCATTCACACAAACATACGTGCATGCACACATTCAAATCACACCGTCACACATGCTAAAAGAACTCCACAGAGATGACAGAGCAGAATGGGCTGAGGCTTGATGTGTATTTTACTGATTTACGCTCAATCCATCAGAGATGTGTGTGTGCGTGTGTGCGTGTGTGTGTGTGTGTCATGGGTCAATGACGGCCTTTATGTGGTGAAAGAGCAGTAAGAGAGACTACACCAGCTGTGACACACACTCACTGCAATTAGCCATTACACCACACTGGCGGTGAAGCTAAATGTGTGTGTGGGTTGTGTGTGATTGAATGCCAAAGAGCTGATTGAAAGAAGAGAGAGAGAGTGATATATAGCGAGAGGCGACGCCACTCATCTCCCCTCATCTCTTTCCCCCTCTCTCCCCCTTCCCTTCCCCTCCACCACCGGTCATCCGCTCACATCCTCGTTGTGTCATCCATACATCTCCGTGATCCATACGTCAAAATGTGCATTCATTTATTATTAATATTATCACAATCTATCAAATCATTTATGGTTTGACTTAGAATTATTGCTCTTACTGCTGCGTGTAGACTGTCCTGTTCCATTCACACCTACTTATACGAGATTTCCAATTTATTTAGCTTGTGCGGGTTGGAAACCCCTTTTCCCCCACCTCTTTTTTTTTTCCTTTTGTGAAATTTTAACAGGTTTTACACATCTCTTTCGCTTCAGAGAATACTGACTTGGCTTAATTCCTGTCTTATCTAGAATTGTTCCTGTCTCTCTGCTTTATTATTTTTTTAGTGAAGTCGTTTCAACCATGTGATTCGTTCACCGGGGTAAAATATTGAGCTGCGCTTCAGATCAAGAGATCAGCGTATGTATACGTGTGTGTGTGTGTGTGTGTGTGTGTGTGCGTGCGTGTGTGCTCATCATGTTGTGCTCAGGGCTTCTAATGCTGCCGTTCACTCCTAATGGGAGGAGACAGCAGAGACCGGGCCACAAAGCACAGATTTAGATGGAGAGGTGCCGTGTGTGTGTGTGTGTGTGTGTGTGTGTGTGTGTGTGTGTGTGTGTGTGTGTGCGTGTGTGTTCGTGTGTGTGTGTTGGTCCAGAAAAGTGAGTTATAGGGGATCGAGGGAATGATGGAGGTTCAAACATCTTGTCTGTCTTATGCCATTTTTTGCCTTCCTCCTCTCCCGTCTCCCTCCGTGTCCGTGGGGAGAGAACAAGATTGGCTGGTTGGGTAGTTCTCTACCTCTACATGCCCCGGCCTTGTATGGTATGATTAAATTGTCATTGTTTCGACGGTGCGTAAGGAGAGGGTTCAAAAAGACAAAAAGAAAAAGATGCAATAGGAAGGGAAAGAGATGGATGCTAATAGAGAGAGAGAAAGAAATGGATGACCATGCCGCCTGCAGACTGACAGTGAAATATTCCTCCTCTCATCCTCCCATCATGCTTCATGTGTGTGCCTGATGAGGAGAGAATGACAGACCAGCCCACCGCCCCACTTCTCCTTTTTGTTTTTGTTTTCTTCAGTTTTTCTCTCTTGACTGTTTTCAGGATCGCATGTTGTGTAATTTATCACACTTATTAAAATGCACCGCGGGGAATAAACTCCTCCCCTGCATGTACAGTTTATACAGTACGTGTTTTAAAAAGGGCTTCGTCACATTCGGTGCTGCGCTCGGATCAGTGATACCCGCTGTGAGTCAGTAACGCTCGAGAAGGGTTTTAAAGTCAGTTGCTCAATGAATCGTGAGTTTTTGTCGGAAGGAAAAAGTTTGCACCGAAACTGCTCCTGAAGTTTATCTTTTATATTTAATGATTACGGGTCAACTTTAAAATACGCAGCTTCAAAATCAAAACGTTCTTGACACTCTCTCTCATTGTCTTACGTTAATCTGTTGAGGATCTAAAGCAGCTCGTTTCATCGGTTTTATTTACCTGATTGGTTGCAAAAACGAACAGCATATTTACAGTTATTCTAATATGGTCATGTAAGTTAAATGAAACATTTAATAAAACAAATATAGGGTCTACTCAAGGAGTCGCAGTTGGCTTTAACTGTGAACTAACTAAAGAAAATATCTGACGAACCGAACAACTGCTTTACACTGAATTCTGAAGTGTGGAAACACACAGATTCACCCACTTCAGCGTTTTTTAATATCCTGAAATAATATTGTTTCACTCTTTTCTCGTCCACTTTCTCTAATTGCAGTAATAATCTATCATCACAAATATTTCATACTTCAAAGTTTGTTAAAATATTCATACGTACTGATGAATAACTGTAATACTATAAATACGTCCTGCCCTGAGGAGGTACGTTTCCCTACGCACTTTTCCTACGTCTTCCCTGCACATAATTCATTTCCCCTTTATCCCATTCTTCCTTCACCGTTTACCTCCCAAGACAAACTCCTCCTCTCCCTCCCCACATGCCCCTCCCTTGCGGCTCTGTCACCTTTCTGCACCCGCTCAGTCCCTATTAAGAACGACAGCCCATCTGCCGCCTGCCCTGCTAACAGCTCCCGTCTCTAACGCTAACGTGCACACACAACCACATCCACTCAGACACACACACACACACACACACACACAGGCTACACAGGCTGCTGCCCGGAGCCCCATCTGCCCTGATGCACGTGCAGACACGGGAGAACAAATTTGGAATTAAATGTATTATATCTGCTTTAAATATTTCTGGTATGATCAGTTCCTCAACACACACACACACAAATGTTAACTAACCTGTGTCAGACTCTTTTATCAGTTGTTTTTTTTTTTTCTAAAAAGATAACCGATAATCTATTCAGACATTACATTTACATTTTAAAGGCAGATTATGTAGGACACTCCTAAAAACAATGTCATACAATAATCATTTGAAACCTATCAGAAGTGTGCGGCGGTCGCTGTATCTACAGAGACTCTGACCTCTGCCTGGTTTTTTTTCTTTCCTGTGTTTGAGACATTTCTGGGCATCAACCTTTGGGCATCCCCCCGCCAATAGAAGCGGGACCGGGTGTCTCTGGAAACTGCTGGAGGGCCGCGGGGCGGCGGCGGAGGGGAACGGGCAGCGGTCCTCCAGCGGTCCTCCAGCGGACCACCGACACTCAGTGTGCTTATTTTTCCCC
Source organism: Macroramphosus scolopax (assembly GCA_901007825.1). Classification (NCBI taxonomy): domain Eukaryota; kingdom Metazoa; phylum Chordata; class Actinopteri; order Syngnathiformes; family Centriscidae; genus Macroramphosus; species Macroramphosus scolopax. The sequence goes on along the minus strand of CAAKHC010013692.1, from coordinate 30,936 downwards.
CCTTCTGCGCGAGCCGTTTTTTGACTATCATCTTTTACTTGAGGAAACGCAGGTACAGGGAGGTGAAGACCAGGCTGACGAAGCTTGTTCCCAAACAAGAATGAACGTGGTTAGCTTTCACTCACTGGTGAGCGCTGGAGGAGAGGATGAGGATGAAGGGCATCGCGTTTGTCGTTGCGCCGTGCAGAAGGGGCCGAATTTGAATGTTGCATTTATAAACCGCAACTGACAAATGAATTGTTCCTTTTAATAACTCACCGCCGTTGTTCCGGAAACAAGTGTCGTATTTACAGTTTATTCTCGGAGACATTCACATCCAGATGTGAAATCAAAAGAGCCGTAATATCTCAACAACTTTTCAAAAAGCCTTGTGAAGACAAAGAAAAACAAGCGGGACTCATAATTGATTAAATTTCTTTTTTCCTGCAATTTACCAGCACGTATAATCTCATGTTTGTAGATTCCACACATGCAACAGTGTGTATGAAAATACGTTCATGTCTTCCATGGATACGTGTTACGATTGTGACTTGAAGACATCACATTGCCCTGACTCGAGGGGTAATTAGGAAGGGCAGTTGCAGCCCTGTGTGTGTGCGTGTGCGTTTGTTTCTGTGTGTGTGTGTGTGTGTGTGTGTGTGTGTGTGTGTGTGTGTGTGTGTGTGTGTGTGCGTGTGTGTGTACGTGTGTGCGTGCGTGTGTGTGTGTACGTGTGTGTGTGTGTTGTGGCATTTGCTCCCTTCAGGGATAGGTGCGTTTTGCATTAGCAAGAATGGTAACTGTCTCATCAATCACTACATCACCATGTCACACACACGTGCAGACACACACGCACACATACACACACACACACACACACACACACACACACACACACACATACATTGTCATGGTCATTCTGTTCACAGATGGGCCAGCAACACATGAGCGATTCACTGAGCATCAGAACGACACCCACGATCTTCCTACATTTACAAACACACGTGTGCGTTTGTTGCTCTCTGACGAGAGTGTTGCATCACATAGGTTCATATTCTTCAGCTTAATTGTCTACTTATGTCGTATATTTATTTTGCCTATGTGTATGTAATTGTACGGTTCTTACTGCGGGGAAATGTTCACCTTGTCGAATTTCTATTTTTACATTTAATTACTGGACAGACACGATGTGTGCTTTGAGTTTTAATACTAATATTTTACATCCTCGCTAATTTTAAGATGTTTTTAGGCTAAATTTAATCTTCTTGAATGAATAAATGAAAATAAAGAACATTCAATTACGTCGCTATAAACTATGATGTAAAAAAACTGAATCTTTATTTCTAATCCCGAACAGTTTTACAGATTTACTTTAGTGTTGGATCTAATCTAATCAAACAGCTGTTTACCATTTGATTAAAATAATTAAACAGTTATTTATTCTGAAAGTTGGCTCTCGATGGCCTGTGAATGAGCGCAGTTCATTTTCTGGCTTGTGTGCGACCAGCAGCAGGCAGAGTGACTCCAAACCAACGAGATTACATGTAGATGTTCCTGGATGTGCCCGAGTCCGGTGTGACACCAGGACACTCCTCAATAAAAAGGCAGTATTAAGTGTTGCCTGTCTATATAGCATTGTGACACCGCAACCAAAGCCAATAAGTGTCTGAAGCAGCAGCACGATATCGATTCCTCCTATTCACCAGAGTGGAACTAAAACCTACATATTACACACCCTGCCCTCCACCTCTCGCTGAGCCAACCCAGCTCCGTGGGTGCATGGAGGATTGGAAGGAGGGACGGCCGGTCAATCTACCTGTCCAGAAACCTAAACAGGAACCCAAAATGGGTTAAATCCCCGACATCCTGCTCAGTTTACTGATGCACGACACACACGACTGGAAAAATCCAGTACAATCGACGCAGCAATGATGCAAAAGATGGATTTGTTTTTTGTACTTTCTATATTATGTCTTCCTGAAATTAAGTGTTTTTCCTTCCAGTCTCCCCTGTTTATTTTTGCCTAAATATATATTGTAATAAAACATGCTCCCTCTCCTTTGATTTGACGTCAGTTGTACCTTTACTCTCGCACTTATTTAATTAATTTATCTTTTAAATGGACGGGTTTGATTCAGTCGCATGCGGTGACCTTATCACCCCGGCGACAGCTTCTCCCCTGACGACAGCGCTGCGTTTGATTGAGCGATAGTGGTCCCTCCTCCAGAGCTTTCACTTTTATATTCCCTCGGTCTGAATACCTTTTTTTTTCCGGAGCTAAAACTGGTAAAAACTCCTTTGACGTCGAACACAGCTGGCGAGCGCTTCCATCAGCAGCCTGATATATACGAGCACAGACGAATGGACTTCAGAGGAATTTAGCACATTCCGGCACCGGAGCCTGATGTCCTGGTTAAGAGTTCAGTCACCTCTTCGGTCCATCTGTCTGGCTGACTGCCGTCTGTCCGTCTGCTCGTCGACGGCGCTCTAAGCATCTGTTTCTCTACCTGTCTGCAAACCGAGGTACAAGTTGACACCTCGTCACCGCGCTGGTGGAGACAAGCGATACGTACATGTGTGAATACTTGTGTTTGTTGTGTGCCTCATCTTCATCTCATTTTTCTCCTTAACTTTTTATTATTATTAATTATATCAGGGCTTATTGTTGTTCTTAATTTAATTATGAAATTATGAAATTTTGTCTATTGTCATAATGTTTTGTGTTGAAATGTATCTGACCGATAATCGATAACTTTGGTGTCCTTCATACATGAACTTGCTTGATTGTTAATTTGTTCTTTCTCTACTGTTTCCTGTTGCACTGCTTGTACAACATTTTCACGACCGGCCCTCCTTCTCTCTCCCTTTGCACCCGCGTACAGAATGAACTTATCGAAGGGGCCATTGGTGAACAGCAGCAGTGACGACAACTCCAAGTCATCTTATGGTAAATGCGGCGCCGGCGCCTGGAGGATGCACCAGAGCTACGATCATCTAGAGGCCAACCACATGAGAGACGCACATGCCCTCTACAACCCCAGGTAAGAGAGACGAGAGGACGAAACACACACTGACACAGAGGAGAAGGGAGGGAGCAGAAGAAGTGAAAGGACTGTGTGAATCTATGAATCTGTGTGGTTCCAGTTTACACGAAAGCCACACTTGACCTCTATAAACCTCAGATGAAAGGGAAAGTAAAAGCCGGCACTTTGAGACATCAGAAGCCAGTGTTTTTAGAAGTGTGTGTGTGTGTGTGTGTGTGTGTGTGTGTGTGTGTGTGTGTGTGTGTGTGTGTGTGTGTGTGAGAGAGAGACAAAGCGCTAAGAGAGGTAAAGTAACATTCCTCTGTAATCTGCTGTATTATTTACGGGTAGTTTTCTTTACTTTCATTGTTATATATCATAGTTTAGATCCCAGTATTTCTCATCGTGGAGTATTATTCCTTTACAGAATACACTGTCACCTTGTACAAAAGGTGAAATTACTGCATGCAAAATACTTTGCGTCGGTCTACATGTTCCCTCGTGTTCACACATGTTGGTATCATTTATTCGCTTCGCTGTGACATCAGGTACAGATGGGGTTTTCCACGTAGCCAATCAATCTGTGTAGTTAAATTTGTTTGTGATACTTCAAAACAAACAAACAAATTAGTTACAAAAGTACTACTGTACGTCCTTCCTGCCTCTTTTGAACAGTGTGTGTGCTCTTCCCCACAGCGCGCTCCAGCATGTTTTACTCCTTAATTCTTTTTTGTCCAAAGGCATAAATTAAATTCTCCAGATTTATCTTAACTGTCCTCATTATGATATATTTATACAGTACATTCGGAGTATCACAAGAAAGTGGGATTCCACTTCTGGCTCAAGGACATTTCAGTAGTGCAAATGTGTCGCAGCGCAGAAACTTTAAATCTATAATAGTTGAAGGACAGTCACTTTTACCATTACAGTAATCCCCCCACACACACACACACACACACACACACACACACACACACACACACACACACACACACACACACACACACACACACATGCCATTTGCATGTGCAGTAAACCTTGAAGCGTAAAACACTTGGAACCAAAGAGAAATTTCACTTTAAACTTCCCCCGTGGAAATCTGTTCTAGGTGTGTGTTGTTAAGGGTGGATGATACCGAGGCCTCCACGGTCCGCTTCTAGATTATAAACTGTAAATACGCTGCTTGTTTCATGTTGAAACACAGACACACTCTCTCTCTTTCTATTCCTCCTCTTTCTCTTTCTCTTTCTTTCCTGCTTTCTCGTTCTGTCTTTCTAATCATTCTACCTTTCTGTGGATGTGATGGAGCCACTCGCCCAGATTGCAGAACTGTTACTGAAAGTATTTGTGTTGTACGTAATTAGCATAACAGGTATATAACAGGTATATAACAGGTATATAACAGGTGTGCTGCATGATCTCACTGGCTTTATCAATTTATTCTGTTGTTATTGTTCTATTATTGCACAACCTTTTAGAATACTATTGATAAGTTCATTGTTAGGCTTGTACCGTGCGTGTGTGTGTGTGCATGTGTGAGACTGGGAAGTCTTAGTCCAATAGGATTTCAGGGTTAGTCTGGGTCAAGCCAATTAGAGGTCTGGCAAACCATTCTCACGCAGCCTCTCGGCCAATCAGAGAGAGGATCGTTACCAGCTCAGTGCGTATGTTTGTGTATGTGTGAGACAGAGCGTGTGTGTGGGTGCAGACGGTCAGGCCTTCATTACAGTTTTACGCACTTTCTTTTGCATTTGATCAAGCTTTGCATCAAATGGAAACTAACTATATTTGTATTGTAACTGTGCATTCAACCACCAAAACTATGTCAATCTTCAGATGTGATAACCCGATAAAAAAATGATTATATAGCAGAACAAAAAGGCCTCCTTGTTTTTCAGATTATGGAAAGGTATATCCTTACTGGAGTCATTTCTTTTTTTACTAAAATTTTGATATTTCATAGTGGGAAAAGCACTTTTTTGTACTTTATAACCTCAACTGACCCTCTCACGATATCGCTCTTCCATGCATTTGTCTCACTTACACGCACAGTAGAAGGAGCGAATCAGTATAAGATCACATGAACGCTCATGTCAGGATATCTGATCTCCAACTGTGTTGATGGGATTTATTCGCCCTTTACGTTCACACTCTCACACACGTGCTTCGATGATGCACGATGGGTCAAGTGTGTCCGTTTTTAGTCAAATTTGTCCAAATACAATAGTTGAAAACACATGATCATCATGAGGAATTGCATTTTTGTTTATTATGATGAAGTTGCACATAAAAGTTCTCAGTTTTATTTAAAAATAACATTAAAACATTTTTCATTTCTTCTTCAATCTTCCAGAAGGAATTTTTTTTTTTTTTTAATTCAGAAGAAATTCTTAATTTGTTTTTTTGGAAATCTGCAGTTTTCATTGGACAGCAACAATATTATTCCCCTTTTTATTTAGGCCATCAAACCATGGGAATGTGATTAATGTCAGCCAGCCAGGGTGCGCTGGAGCACACACACACACACACGCACACACACACACACACACACACACACACACACACACACACACGCAAACACACTTTGCTGTAAACTGAGCCCAATGTAATCATAATGATAAAGCAGATTGCCTTAACACACAGATGGGCCTCCCAACAGCTCTGTGTGTGTGTGTGTGTGTGTGTATGTGTGTGTGTGTGTGTGTGTGTGTACGTGTGTGCGCAAGTGTGGACAACGCTGATTGGATTGCAGATTTATAGAAGAGGATTACTGCTGGAGCAGAGAGAGAGCGAGAGGGAGAAAGACAGAGAGAGAGAGACTTTCAGACACTCACCTCTCATTAACTTCCATCCCCTTCACCTCACCTCGTCTCGCCTTATTCTCAGTCATGGACAAACACATATACATACAAACATACACAGTTAAGATCCGATGCCATTGCGGCACCTAATTCTGCCAATTGATCCTTATAATTTAATTTCACACTGAACAGTTTCTCCAAACTTAGACGGACGGATAGACAGAGGCCGGCAGACACTCCGGCAAACCTGATTATGACTGGATGTGAATTAGATTCTTTAGCAGATGGTGCAGAAGCGCGGCTGTAAGGTGCATCCGCCAGCGCTGAGGGGAGGGGGAAGCAGGGCAGGGGCAAAGATCAGGCAGAGAGGCAGGGCGAATGAGTGTCAGCAGCATCTGGTTTTAATACGGATCAATTCAACTCAAAATGGGCAGCAATAAAATAGATTTGGAAGTTGCCTCACTTTCAAATATTCGCTTTTTAAATGTTTTAGGTTAATACGGGAAGTTGAATCATCCACCTTTTTTTTTTATATAAAGATCAGTAATACTAACAGCTGTTTTAGTGCCGCTCGCGTGAGGATATTGAACGTTAAATTTAAACTTAAGCAATGAACTGAGACGAGGAAGGAAATCCTCAAATATTACAGATGGTGTGCATTATTGTACGTACTCCCACTCTGCCTCTCGCTCGCTCGCCCTCCCTGTGATGGATAGGTGTAAATCATCCCAATCCTGTAGTGACAGCCCAATTTCCTCAAATCTGATCTGCTTAAAGAATGCAGCTTTGACGATCTGCTCACTTGTGTCTCGTCTCTACTCCTCTCCGGCATTTCTATTTATCCTCTCTCCCCTCGCTCCCTCGGACGTACAACCGTTTTACTGCACACACTCCGTTCCTGCCTCTCCTCTCTTTTGCGGCATTGCGCTCTCTTTTCCCATTCCCTCCTTGTCTGTATTCCTCATCCTCCCCTTCCCTGCCTCTCCCTCCCTCCCGTGTCACATTTGAAAGCCCTGTCATATTTACTAGAGTGGAAATCCTCTTTCACCATCTGCTTAATAAAATGTGCTTTTAATCCGATTGGGGATATTTTGTTTTTTTAAGCACTTTTTTTTATTATACTTATGTGCAATTTCATTTGTTGCGGCGCCTTGCCCGGGTCTTTATCTGACTTAGTGCAGGAGTAGGAAAGCTACACGTCTCACTGTACACAAACGTTGGAATGTGTGCACGCGTGCCTTTGGCTGTGTGTGCGACAACGGCAAGTGTGTGCAAGTTTTTGAAAGGCTGTTGCACGACTCACGCCCGGTGACAACGCTGCTAATCCACACATACTGTATATAAAAGGAGAGGAACTCTAACCTTGAACACTAATCAATGACCTTTCTTTCTTTATAAACGAACCAGCCTACAGTTTATACTCTTTAAGCATTTCTCACCAAACTCATTGTTTATCTAATACTTTAAACCAACTACATTAATAATAATAACTCTTGGTATATTCTACATATTTTCTACGGATGCACTGATTTATCGGCCTATTTAACAGCTGATATCAGCAAATGCATATTTTTTATATGATTGAATATGTGAAGACATTTTTTCATGATGAAGATTTCTTTGCTTCCCTTCCTAAAAAAGGGGGAAATAAAGATAAACAAAGAGAGAAAAAAAACATTATAAACAAGCCAAGAAATCAGCCCATAATTTCCCAATTTGTGCATCCCTTAATATTCTAATTAGGATTAGTAACTCTGACCGCATCAAGTGTCTTCGATACAAAGGTTTAACTAAAACGGTTTAACTAATTTCATTGATTTCAATTACTCAGCCTCTCCAGTCAAAGACTAGAGGTCACCACAAGTACATGGTATGCAGTTTAGTCCCAGAATAGAACTGAATTAGCCATCAAGCCTCAGTAATTCAGGTATGCATGCATTTAGTTATCAAATCTTAATGTAGTTAACAGACAGTTTGTGCTAACTGCAGCTGCAGCAAACCGGACAGAGTTGAGCTGTTGGAGAGGCTTGAAGTACTGTTCTTACAGTAGACAAGCAGCCTTACAAACACAATGACACACAGCAGATAAAGGAGACAGAAGGAGAGAGAGAGAGAGAGAGGGGGGGGGGGGGGGGGGGAA
>CAAKHC010013692.1:0-22973 GCA_901007825.1 Macroramphosus scolopax | reverse complement strand
GGGGTTAAGTTTAATATATGTTGTTTTGAATTTGGTGCATCCGTGTATTTCTTTGCACACACACACACGCACACGCACACACACACACACACACACGCAGGGTTTGCAATGCACTTCCTTATGCTTGTGCCCCAAACAAGCTCACCTTCTTCATATCTTTTCACTTCAATAACTACAGACTGTCAAATCTAAATCATCCTTCACACAGACCTTACAAGACTCTGAGAGGAAATTAATATTCCCCTCAGAATTTGGGATAAACTCGCTTTGCGCTCGAGGAGGAAAGAACAAATAGACGTCTGACAGTTTTAACACCTGCGCCGTGTGATGACTGAAAGGTGCATTGACACCACAACAAACATGATATTCTTTAATTCTCAGCCTACAGTTTGGAAAGCACGTAATTCTTTATCGATAGTGTTTTGCTGAAGTATCCCTGTGTGTGCCGTCCCCCACTGTTTACCCATTCACATCTAGTGTGTGTGTGTGTGTGTAAACTTTATACACCCCAGGATGCATCATAACAGCTTCAGCACACTATCCTGCCTTTGTAAGTCTTATCCAATTCATGTCAAATATGTGTGTGTGTGTGTGTGTTTGAGCTGTCTTACCCGCATGTATGCAGGTAAGATGTGTCTGTTACATTAAGATTCATACGTAGAAGTCGGTCACACACACACACATACGCTCAGGAATATACACATTTCCTCTCCTCTGCCGGTCATTACAACCCGACAGCCCATTGGGCAGAATGTGTTTTAGCCATTATCACATTGATTGTATGTAATCAGGGGTTTATTTTGCAGCCAATGAAGTGAATTACAGGTTTCCTGCGCGACTAACACTGTAACAATTGATCTGCTCCCCGGCGTGTGTGTGTATTTGTGTTGGGGTGTACGGCGGTGTGTGTGATGGGGGGGTGTGAGAGAGAGAGAGAAGCAATGATAGAGTGTGTTTGTGTGTGAGAAGTAGATAGAAACAACAAGAAGGAAGAGAGCGACTGAGACCCAGCGAGGGCAGGAAAGAGGGGATGAGAGAGAGAGCTCAGTCGGAGGGAGAGAGCTTCGGATTGACTGTCGCTGTCGGAGGGTTTTTTTTCTTGTTTGTACTCATTTTTGTCCCAGGTAACAACTATAATCATCTGCACCCTGAGAGTCTATGGAGCTAAACTCAACCTCACATACCTGCAAGCCGCCACTGCAGTATGACAGATTATTATTTTTACTCCTCAGCAACGCTGTTTCTCTGCGTTTAAACTATGCACACACACATAGAAACCCAGATTCAGACTCATGCATTTGGTCTGTGTGTTTGTTTGTGTTTCTCCATGTCCCAGGTGTGTTCGAGTGCATGTTCTCGCCGTAATTCTTTAACGGCGGTAACCCCTCCTTTTGAACCAGTAAGTGCGGGTCAAACTCCGGCGTGCGTCTGCGCACGCACCGGCGCACGTACCGAGCTAACAAGCTGACAAGCAGTTCAGGAACCCTTCAGATAGGAGAGTGTTGAAAAACAGAGAGGGAAGAAAGAGAGCAAAGAAAGGAAAACAACGCAGCGAGTGTGAGGGCTGGAAAAAGCAATTCAGTCTATTGATGAAATCGTTCTATTCATTTGACTATGGAAATGTAAAAGCATTTGTGCTCCCCTCCTTACCCCATTCTTTAATTCAATGTATTTCCCATCCTCCCTTCATTTCTCTTCCCTCCCAAAGCATTGCCAGTATCATCCAGATAGAATTGTGTAAGGGTTTTCCTTTTTTTTTGCTTATTGGACTGTGTGTTCTTATCAGCATCGAGAGCACAATGCTCGGTGTGATGGAAAGGTATTAGCCGACCGGTGGTGACTACATTGTCAGCACTTCTCCCTTCTCTGTCTCTAATGCTACCACTTCTCTTTCCTTTCTGTTTTTTTTTTTTCTCACTCTCATTATTATGTTCTTAGGTTTGGCGATGTGCAGCGCATTTCATACAATTTCATCTCTATTGAGCATTAATATTTATGTTAGAACCACACGTTGAATCACATCAAAAATGTGCATTTTCACACATTGGTTTGGTTATTTCGGACATTTTATATTATTGCTATAATAACATTTTTGCTTCTTTAGCCAAACATGTTAACTGAGTGTTATCTAGATTTGTTTTGTAGAGAAGGTGAAGTTGAAAGTGACTCCCAAACTGCCTGTTTCACTTCAAAGCTATGCCGTAAAGTCCGGAGTTGTTTGACGATTAGTTTGTCACTCTTTGTCGTCGTCGCGATAATAAGAGTGTGAATGCACGCAGACACAAACACGGACGAGAGAGCACGAGTGAACAGCTCAGAGACGGACCGAGGCAGAGAGGTCTTCTAATATGATGATTGTATGTTTGTCCCGGCCGGTTGTCAGAGCGCCGCATCGGCCCACCACTCCGATGACAGCTTGTCAATGGAAGTGGCCCACCTTCCTGCAAAACACTCCTTCTTTCCTTCTTTCTTTCTTTCTTTCTTTCTTTCTTTCATTCTTTCTTTCTTTCTTTCTCATTCATAAGTCAACACACTTTTCCTTCAAAAAGTGGGGAATCCAAAAAAAGAAATAAGAATGAGGACAAAGAGAAAATGACAGGGATCGAGCAGGAAATGGAGACAAGGGAAGGTGGTAATCTTTGTGTATGCGTGTGTGTGTGTTTGTGTGTGTGTGTCCAGGTAAATAGGCCTGCTGAATATTTGATGTGTGCAGGAACTGAACAGCAGCACCTTTTGTTCACCTGCTCCTGCTGTAGGACACAATCACATATCTACACTGTGTGTGGTCTTTTTTAAACTGTCGGTCTCTCACTGTGTGAGTTTCACACCGATTAATTAAAATGATGTTACACCAGGTTAATAACACTTTGGAAGAAAGTCTCAACCAGTGAGGTGTCTGTTTGTTGGAGGTTGTATGTGAAACACTTGTTTACCTGCTCTCTACTTCCCATCTAATTTAATTTATCTAATTTATAATAATGAAGCCTACCAAGGCCCGTCTTAATGTAAAGAATGGGAGGAGGAAAATGTAATGCAAAACCTCTTCTAACCAGAATCAAGCAAAACCACATATTTAAATCTGATGACTGCTTTTCTTTGTGTTGCTGTAATCATCTCATAACGCACAGCTCAAGTCCTCCCCTCTTTAAATAAATCTTTTTAAACACTTAAAAACATAAAGACTTGATGAGACCCAACCCTTTCCTTTCTCTCTCGCCACTCATGTGAAGAGCAGACAGGCACAATAAGACTGCTCTTTCAGCACTGAGCCGTCGCTACATAGCGCCATAATTATACTGATAACATACATACATAAATGCATTCAACCTCTCGCTCGGCACAGCGCACTGACTGATTTCTTAATCTTCTTTCCTCTCCTCCTCTTCTCCGCACGCATGTCTTCCGCTCATTCTTCTTATTCCTCCCCCTTCCACTGCCATTATTTTTCATTTATAAGCAGAGAAAGAGCACAGAGAAAAGGTGTTAGAGGAGAAGAGAGGGAGAGACTGAGCAAAGGAGAGGAATAGAAAGAGGGGTGCAGAAGCTAGATGGATGAGAATTTGAGAGAGAGAAGGAAAAATGGGATCTTTTGGCACTTAAACTCTTTCACTTAATGGTACTCAGAGGGATTGACGGTCAAAGGGAGGGAGCACAAAAGTGCATAAAGAGCGAAAAAAGACAGATTAAATCATCACCATCACATCATCTACTTAAAGGGGTCCACTCTCTTTTTCTGTCGCCACCGTGTTTTCTCTCCCTTCACCAGATCATTGAAGAGCCTGTGTGATCTGTTCATCCCATCACTCTTTATTTATTTCTGTCCTACCGTATTCCTTGTTGTATCCCACAAACTGTTCCTGTTTACATCCCTTCCTCTTTCTTGATTTGTATCCAAACACGTCTTGCTGTGTCTCTCATTCTTGACCTATGATAACATCAGAAGAAGGTTGATAGACATTGGCGAATACCACAAAGCCGTCATTAATGGAGTCACTGAATTAGAAGAAGATGAGGAAGATGTACAGAGAATAAAATGTTGGGAGGGTACAGAGTATTGTGCATTATACATATCATGGTCCTATGGAAAGTTAAAAAGTTGGGACACTCTGACTGAGAGACAAATAAAGATTCTCACAACATTTAGCACCAGATCTGACACCGTATCTTTAGGCTGTTGTATTCATTGCAGCAAACCTCTCCCCTCTTCTTCACGCTCTGTCTGTCTCCTGCCTTGGCTGCTGTCTGTCTGTCTACCTGTTTTCCTGTCTATATCCATTCCCCGCCTCCCCCCCACCCTCCCCTCTCCCGACCATCTCTCCATTCTCCGTCGAGGCGCTGTCTGTGTTTTATGGGTCCCTGTAGAGCAGGGATCTTTTACAGGCAGACTGGACTTTAGAAGCCCCTCGTTTTGCAGCATCCTGCCTTAATTAAAAACCCCTTTTGTGCTTTTTGCCTTTAACAATGAAAAGAGAGAGGGAGGGAGGGCAGGGTCAGGGGGAGAGAGAAAGTGGTAATGCAAAGAGGAAGAGAAAGAGAGAGTGGGCAGAGATAGATGGCAGTGAATAGGAAGTGATAGAGAGACAGGCAGATAGATAGTAAGGTAGACAAAAGGAGGGATGGAGAGATATAGACAGCGAGTAGATAGCTGTTAATTACAGCTGCCATTAACAAGACACTAGCCAGCCTCCTTAGGGAAAGGAATGAGGAAAAGCAGGAGGGAGGGTAAACGAAGAGAATCAGAAGAGAGATAGGGAAAAGTACCAGAGAAGGAAAGAAGATGAGAAGAGAAATACAGTAAGTGTTGAATCGTAGAAGGGATTCTTCTGTTTTTTTCTATCGCAGGCCCTCCCCTTAACTCCTTAAGCTGCAAGTGTGTGTTTGTGTGCATGTACGAACGTGTGGCCTGTTTGTGTGGGTGCGTAAGAGAGCGTCTTATAAGTGTGAGGCTGTCTTTGGGATGATTGAGCAGCAAAGAGGCTGCTTACTGATTACCTTCATGTAGAACAAGCTGCTATTGACTGGAGAGTGACGGATGACCGTCGGCCCCGAGCCGGTGCGTGTGATTGTGTTACCGTGCGGTACTACATATGCCTCTCTGCTACCCTCTTCTTAGAACGAATTCCTCTTTTCCTCGCTCTGCAAATCTGTTTCTTAGACTTTCTCCTTAAAAAAAGAATGAAAGAAACCACACGTATGATGGATGGATTGTGTGTGTGCAAGTCTTTGTGTCCTTTATGGGACTTGCCAGGCTATGAAAAAGCATAAATCCATCATCAAGTGACATGAGGAAATATGACAGCATCAGAACAAATGATTGCTATAATGATTGCTGTAATTGATCATTGCCTTAACTCGATCCCTCCTTCTTCTCTTCTAGTTCAGCTTTCACCCCCAACCTTACCCTCCCTTTCCTGTTGTCCTTAGAAATATCCATCATATATCTTATTGTGATAGTCATTCCTCTCTTATTTCTTTCTGTCCCATTCCATCAGGCTTCTCTGCAGAATGTCCAGTAAGGAGCGCCACCTTGAGTCCAACTGTCCGTCCTCTTATATAAAGACTGAGCCATCTAGTCCTGCCTCCCTGACTGACAGTCTAAATCATCACTCCCCCGGTGGCTCCAGCGACGCCTCAGGCTCCTACTCATCCACAATGAACGGCCACCCCAATGGGTTAGACTCCCCGAGCCTTTACGGCTCCAACGCGGGGCCCCTGGGTCCAGCTGGTGGCCCGGGATCGAAGCGCTATGAGGACTGTTCTTCAACTATTGGGGAAGATTCACAGATTAAGTGCGAGTACATGTTGAATTCGATGCCCAAGAGGCTGTGTCTGGTGTGCGGGGACATCGCGTCAGGGTACCACTATGGAGTGGCGTCCTGCGAGGCCTGCAAGGCCTTCTTCAAACGCACAATTCAAGGTTGGTGTTGACTTTGACGTTTTATCTGAGATAATCCCAGGTCTATCTGTGTTCTCTCTCTCTATGTTTGTCATGTTTTGATGCCCCTGTTTTCACCTTTTCCTCTTTTCTGAAGATTTGTATTTTTCGTTCAATTGTATTAATCATATTTATGTTAATTCATATGAATTATTAAGTTAATGCACCATTTCTATGAGCTTTAATGGGTTAAATTGATTTAGCATGTTAATATTAAGAATAAGTCATGAAAAGCCCAACAGAAGAACATTACAGGGTGACGTGTGAGGGCCTGAAGGTCAAAGGTTAAAGGTTCTTCATATTGAATTAAATGGACTCCTTCCAGCGGCAGACAAAGCACTTTAAACATACCTCTGTTTTTCAAAATAAATGCAAGATACACATAAGACACTTAAACTCACACCATTATATTGATCTCGTCTTCACTATCTTGTATTTTTCATTCATATTTTTTAACCATTACTGCCTCATTAGCTGAAACCAGAGAGTGGGAACAAAGAGCAGACAAGGAAAGATACAGCATAAGATGAAAGCCCAACACCAGATGTGAACCCATATTTCAATATGATCAGTGTTTCTGTTTAGTGAGCAGCTCGTGAGCTAGTGAGCCAAGTCTATCTTTCTCTCCCCTCCGCTGTTCTTCTTTCCACCGTGCGTGCACAGGCGCTCACTCTCACACAAGCATCAATTTAGCTACAAGCATACACACTAACCCTAACACCTCGACACACACCCTCCGCCAACCCTCAACTTGACCTCTTCTTCACAACAGCAAAAAGTAATTTCCAGGTGCTGTTTGCATTGCCAGATCTGGCTCCTAATGCCTCGGGGGAAGAGTGTTAGCTGTAAGCCTGTTGTCTAGGTGATAATATTAAGTCACAGTAAGGTCACAGGTCATGTCTACGGGGTCAGGAGTTCAGGTTAGGGGTAGAGAAGAGAAGGGATAGAGCGGTAATCCGCATGATGAGAGGAGCACCAGGAATTAGAATCAGTAATCCTTTGCCCGTCTCTTGTCAGGGATTGAAGAAGTAGTCACACGTTCGCAGGTATCTTTATCAAAGTCTCTGATTTTGTTGGTAGTTAAAATGCTTCACTCTCAACCATTATATCCTTCATTTACCCTTTAGAGAGGTCAGTCTTTAATTCAGCACTAATAAGTCGACCAACAGAGGGTGTACGGCCATTTACAAGCTTTGCACAAAGGTACATCGTGATTGATTGAATCACGTCACACAAATAATCATACGATACAAGATGAAACCATACATAGACTGCCTGTTCTGTTCTTTCAATTTGAGAAACAACAGGCAATTAGGAGCCTTTTACCCCTAAAAGATGATCATCCTGAGACTTTGTGTTTCAGGAATAATCTTTAAAGATTTGTCCAAAGTTCCTAAACAGGCCCCGTCAATGAGCCGACAGGGAAGCACTCAGTCAGCCGGCCTGCTACAGGAAGAACCCAGCTACAAGTCAGTCAGCCAGCCAGCCAGCCATAATTGATCCATTGAGTCAGTCAGTCAGTCAGTCATATCAGACAGGATTCATCTATCTGCCTTTCCATCCATCCACCTATCTGTCCCTGCTTTCTTTTGCTTCTGATAAGCAGCTTTCCCAGTAAAGCCTCAGAGAGAGAGAGAGGGAGACAGGGAGATGTAGGGGGACGGAAGCCTTACATCTACTAGATGGTCACCACTACGCAAGGATGACCTGTATGTGTTTATTATGGGATGAGATCACGGCACAGCACAAGCCCGACAAAGAGATTGGAGCACGCACATTCAGTGATAAAGGCAGACACACACACACATATACAAACACAAACTCATAAAAGCACTTTCACACACGGACGCAGCCACACTTGAACAGACACATGACCTTGTAATCACCCTGTGTATAGGTTTAACCTCCAATTCATCTGCCATTGCTGCACCTTCTAATTGTTTACCAATTCCATACGTCTCATTTCATTTAGCGGGCTTGTTAAAGGTTAAAAAGGTGAGAACAGGGTTACAGATTAAATACAAGAGCCCAGCTAACATATAGATATTATGCCATGCTGACAGTAGAGCCCCTTTGGAGCATGACCTTGAATAGATTTAAAGCAACGCTCTGTCAACCACCCTGTTTGTAATCCTCCTTTCTTTTGCTGCAGATATGTTGCAGATCAGGAAGGTTGGAGTTATAAGTTAGGGGTCAAAGCCAGTCACACGACCCTTTTGTCCCCGAAAGGTTCGGCTGATATAAAACATTGAGACGAAGCCCAGCAAAGGGTTGGATAGTAAATTGTACTGAAAGGAAATCCTAAAACTTCAAACAACCTCATCGATGTCTTCATGGCACAGCTGTCTGAAGTAGAGCCATGGTTGTTTTTTACAAAATGTAAAACTTGCCAGATGTTTTTTTTATTCTCACAATAGATTTACACCTGTGATTCTTCAAGCTTCACAGTCCTCAAATACAATTAAAGAGAAAACCTCAAGAAACAAATGTGTGTTTGAGCATCCGTACTATAATCAGTGCTGATGCTAGTACTACTAGCGTCGGTACTACTGTAATTTTTGTTTGGACTCAGACTGTGCAGTCTTGGATCTTCTGGAGCAAATGGGTCATGACATTATCTTTGGCTACCACTCGAGCCAAACTCATCCACGGACAGAGTGGATGTCTATTAGCCTGTGCGTCTGTGTGTGGGCTTGTGTCCATCCATGTAAATGAGTGCAGGTTGATGTGTACGTCTGTGCACATATGCCCGTGTTTACGCATGGTAGTGTGTCAGTGTGTGTGTGTGTGTCTTGGCTGGAAAGCAGGGCCGGCCTCAGATGGGCATCAGCAGACATATTGGTATGTTTCAACCCATTAGCCAATAAAACCGCAGGTAATCACCAAAAAAACACTTCCAGCTGGACAGGGAGGAGAGCATGGGGTGGAGGAGAGGAGGAGAGAGGAGAGGAGAGGAAAGGAAAGGAAAGGAGAGGAGAGGTCTGCAATGGATGAACAATAAGTTGAGACAAGGAATGGGAGAAAGAGAGGATATGGGGGAGGATGGACTGGGCACATGGATGTAGGAAGGAATTAGCAGTGTGTGTGTGTGTGTGTGTGTGTGTGTGTGTGTGTGTGTGTGTGTGTGTGTGTGTGTGTGTGTGTGTGTGTGTGTGTGTGTGTCGAATGCAGAGAAAATCCTTTTCCTTGCTTGAGGGATCAATAAAGTATTTCAAATTTAAAAAAGAAAATTCTAATTCAAGGTTGAATTAAAAACATGCAGAGTAAAAGTAGCACATGTGAAGAGGAGTCATGAAGTGATGAGGCTTCTATCTCTCCTGACAATATAATAACAGCACAGAATCAGACACAGACACTCATGTATCAGTCTTCTACCATTGTATCATATAGAGAGTCTACAACTACATAGTTCCCTGCCTAGGAACTAATGTATTGTGCTTGTGGGGGGTTTGGAACCACTGCTTCAAACAATAAACACACTGCTTCACTAATAAACCCCAAACATCTATCAGCAGATTTGAAAGGTTAAAAAATGTCAAAATGGTCACAGCCTGAAGTATTGTTGGAGTTTCAACTTTCCCAGGGCCAGTGAAGGAATCCTGCACTAAGTTTCTGTACTCTGGAAAAATAACAAAATCAATTTATTCTACATTGTAGGACGGATAATTCTGCACTCGTCAGTGCAACTGGAAAACAATGATTTACTTAACTGGGAGGAATGGTCATGTGACATAAATTCAGTGATCATTTGGTGAAACTTATTGGCTGCTCTTCAAAAAGGCCTCGTTTATAGAGGCTGTAATAACCAACAGAGTTCACATTTATACATCCTCCTTTTTATGGTTTATGGTGTGACAGATATGCAATAACACATGATATACTATAATATGTAACTGTGAGTAGACAGGTTTTAGTTCTTCCAACTTCCAGCGAGGATTGTAATGTTTCAGTAGAGCGACAGGACTTTGTATTTCAGCCCTCAGTAGATCCAAATGTGGCAGTAGCCAAAAACACAGCCGGGAGCTGATTGGGGTTATAAACCCTGAAACCTGGACGATAGCACACAGATGATCAGTAGGTCAGTGTTGTGGGATCATGCCGAGTGGAGGTTGTATTGGTTTCAAAGGGCAGATATATAAACACAAGAGAGAGTGTCTCAACATCCCAATGCAGCTGGCCCAATGTGACAGCAGTAAATATAAACGTTTATTATCACCAGGACATAAGCTTTGTAACTGAGTCAAAGAAGCTGATACATTAATGACTAAATGTTTCCGTGAAGGCCTCCGACATCTCTATTCAACATTAGGCAACAAACGTCTCTGAGGTGGAATTCAGCACTAGTTACTGGGCTACATGCATTCATCCAAACAGAGGCTGCCACAGACAAACACCTTATAATGGGACACACTCTGGTGGAGGGAAGTTAGTTTGACGCTGGCAGGCACTTTCATCATCTGATTGGAACGAGTTCCCTTCTACATGAGGAACAACAGTGACTGCAATCACTTGGCGGTAGTTATTCTGGACTTCAGAGTCAAGTTCATTTCCACAAAACAAAGAATTATCTGTGGTACACTGGTGCACACAGAGAAAGATACAGTAGAAGGAAACATAATATAAGTCAAGAAATTAAAGAGACATCATTATTTAATAGATGTCGTGTAACAGAAATATGTGCATTATTTTCCTTTTTTAAATGAAAAAGCTGTACAGTTTGCTAATGCCAATGGAAATATTGACCGGTGGATGTGCTGATTGTAACTTTATTATAGCGGATATCAGAAGAGGTCAAAAGATGTGCATTCATGCAACACATTGAGTATAATCATAGACTGTGTCTCTACTACACCTGTAATGTGTAACTATTTTCAAACAGTCTGGAATACAGAAGTGAGAAACAGAAGTGAAACTGCATGTATGATCCAAATTTGGAAAGACACTCACCGTTGCCGTACACCACCACCAGACCGATTACCATCAGGACGGGATGCCAGTTGAACTGGAAGGACGATCCGTCCCAGGCGAACCCGCCACGCCACCGCTGGTTCCACACACACACACACACCGCACATGCCAGGCCGAGGCAAAGGCACAGCAGGTAGCATATGTAGAAGCTCACGGTGGACCTCATCCTGTATAGATCTGTATGCTAAGTCAATGAAGAGAGCAATATGAGAATATAGAAGGTAGAACAGATTCCATCGTGTTGTTTTAATGCTTGGAAATGATCATATATGACATTGATTTCATAGAATATTTTGTCCAATTTTACCCTGTATACAACAATCCCTACCAGTCCATTGAAAAACTACTACATTTCTAAATATATGTCAGTATCACCCCTGATGTATTATTCTAACCTTCAGCATTTACATAAGCATTACATTCCAGTCAACATTCTTCAGTAAACTGGATATGGACTCCTGCAGTGTTAGTGTCTTACCTTGTCTACACCTGCTGGGACACCTTGACTGAACTTCCTACTCTGCTCAGCTAAGCTCAGCTCCACATATTGTAGAGGTTATTGTCCAAACTCGTGATCCTTCCTGGTCAATCTGTGACTGATACATAACAGCCTGATCTCTACTCACGTTGGGTTTCTTTTGCTCTACAGTCTCACTTCCACTTTCAGCTGCACTGAGGTGGCTGAGGGGGAGGCTGTCAGCGGGGGGAGGAACAGCTGGGAGAGGAACAGCCAGCGGACGCATCTGCTGCCTGAAAGGAAGGGACGAGTCAAATAAATGTCAAATAAACATACAAAACATGAAACCCTTTGTCTTTTATCAAACGTTTAAACCGCAGGAAGATAGCAACTTTTTCTCGTAAAGGGATATATCAGTAACGCTGAAAGGTCGAGGTCCTGACGTAACACCATCGCATTATTATGTCACTTCAACATGTAACAAGTATACCGAATCAGACAATGTCATTTGAAAACTCCTTTAACATCATAATTTATGTCGCAGATGGTCTGTCAATTCTATCTAGATGCAGCAAACACTCATTCTCAGTTTTTTCAAATGACGTCTTGTGAAGTTGACCCAAGTTTACGTAAAGTGTTGCTGGAAGCGACACATAAGTTAATGTGTTCGACAAGCGTTTTTTGTGTACCTCGGTTACGAACTCCACATTTATGAAGACGACAGTAAAAGTTTAGTTATTTAACGCTGCTTTTACACGTAAAACACTTCAAGGGCTGTTGAAAGCTCCGCTGGGCTAATTACCGTGACCACTTCCTCATCGGCGGAGCAAGGCATTGTGGGAAATGTGTTTTTGTTGTCAACAGGAGGACTCTGGTTATCAGCATGTGCTTTAGGAGGTTCAATCAAGTGTATATACGAATTATATTACCATATTATTGTACATAATAGTACATAAATTGAATTCATGTTTATGGCTTATTATAATGATAACATAACTATATTATCAATAAAATAAAAGTATAATTAGCTTTAAATGATATACTATAATATTAAATACGAGTAATTCCTTGATACATCTGTTTAAATATGGACATCAACATGGTAAAGATATTTTGAAAATAAAATAAGTGGGCTCTCCATGATTGACAAATGTGACTTCTTACAATTCCCTCAAATTATTTGACCACCACATCAGTAATACGTATAACTTATAAAATGCATCATTCGTCACATTCATTTGAAATCCGCCATTAATGTTTGGAGGTCTGCCCTTAACACAGGATATTTTAAGGGGTGGGGCCAGCAGGTCAAGGGGGGTCAAGGGAGACCGGTGGTGAAAGCAAGAGTTGTAGTGTAAAATGTTTTAACACTGTGTAGAATGTTGTTGGTCAATCAAATTTATACAAAAATCCTGAACGTTGCACAGTATTATAATATGATGTAATATTATATATACTTTCTCTCAGCATCCTAAACTCTGACTGAGTTCCCTACCGAAACATCTAGCTTCATTAGGGGATGATTGCTCCTACTTTTATCAGCAAGGGGGAGGTGTGGTTGGAGAGGTGTATCAGCTGAATCCTTGTCTCACTCAGCATGAACTAAGCAGTTAGCATCACCATGGCAACCACTAACTGAGTTGAACCCTCCTAGCTGATTAAAATTAAAATTCAACTGGGTCTGGTCTGACAAACTGCACATTCACCCCCTTGTGAGGTGAGTCAATGTATTTCACAACTGGTAACCCAAAGTAAGACATAGTACAGGTAGACTAGGTTAAAATATCTTTAATGTTGGCATTTAACAGATGCAGACTTCACTCATTGCACTCCATATTGTTAGCTAATGTTAGCATTGATGCTAACAGCTGTTAACGCCATCTTCTAACCAGGCTAATGCTAACTTCTGAGCACAGGTTAGTAAGCTTTTCCAGAGGCCAACGATACAACAGGCCCACCCCTATATTTCGAAACAAGATTAAATCTATCTTTTAGTCAAACTATATAAAAATGTAGAATACATTTTAATAATTAATATTTGTTGTGGTTTCCTTTTTTTTTCTTTACATCAGCAGCAGTACGTCTGCAGAGATGAACACAATGTCGGAAAAAAAGGCAACTGCTACGGTCTTATCTCTCAGTACCAGTCAGCAAAAGGCCAAGAGACAAGCGCTTGATGCTCAGATCGTCCATGAGCTGTCACGGGAGAAGCTGCTCTCTCTTAAGGCACATCACATCTCAAGCATATTCCAAAACTGCATCGGTCAAATTGAGATTGCAGCAACTGTGCCTGCTGTCCACTACTTAGACAATGTGTCTACTGCTGTGGACAAGGAGTTGAATAGAGCACTTCAAGTACATCAAACATTAAGTGAAGGATTGGAGACATCACAGAGTCACAAGCAGGAGTTAGATGGGCCTCAAGCAGGACAAGTCGGGGAGGTAAAAAGGAGAGAAGTCTCTCAACTTGAGAGCGACTTTAAGAATTCCCTCAGGGATCTGCTCAGGCTTTTCCGAGCCCATCCAGATGCCAGTTTTGGTTTGAGTACAGAAGTAGGGGAGAGTGAGCGCGCACTAATTAAAGGGCTTAAGACGTTTCATGGGCAATTTGTGGAAAAGTTTCAGACCAGACCAGATGAGGAGCTGAAGTTGGAATACTGCAAGCCGGTGTTTTTGTCGCGTGTGCAAAACATGCAGCTCAAAGAGGAAGAAACTACTGCAGCCCTCAAGCTAATAGTTGCAGAGGTGAGGCAGCAACTTGAACGATGACAGAGAAGCCTTCATTAACAAGGGTCTAATCTGCCCTCTCTGTCCCCCTCTCTTATATCTCAACTGTCTTTCAATGTTTCTGTTTGTCTCTTAGATTTCTGACAAAAATGAGGAGATCAACAAGGAGATCAACATGTTGGAGAGAAGTCTGCAGGAGAGCAAAGAGAGAGAAGCCGAATTATTACTTGTAGAAGGGGAAAAGTGGGAGATTGAGCAGGTCGGCATTCAGCGGAAAATTGATCAGCTCAACATTCAGATGAACCACTTGGCCGCTGTGGGCAAACAGACGGAGCGAGAGCTACATTTGGTACATTGAGTACATATAATACTTGACTCTAAATGTTGTCGTGCTAGTTTTTACCAATTTAAAACCCCTGTCATGTTGTTCTTACTTGCAGAAAAATACAAGAGTGGAGGTGGCAATCGAATACTTTCAGCGCCACTCTGACAATGAAATAGGACAGAAGCAGGTACAAACTGGGACAAACCTGCAGACAAAGTGTGTTGAAAGTGTCTGGAAGAAACTGAGAACTAGTTCTTCTGCTTGTTACGACTGTATGAGATTCTCTGTAGATAATCCTATCACATTGATATTAGGAAAATAATCATGTAACAGGAACACACACTGGTTCTTAAACTGTACAGTAAGGAGTGTGTGTGACACACATTCGCTGGCTAATCTTGCTTTTTTGTTTTATTCATTCAGATTTACAGACGTACACAAGCCTCTCAGGGCCATCGTGTTCAGGACATGTTATATACACTGTGTATATAAATCAAACATGGAACACGTACCATTTTTGTCATTCATTATACCTGTTCACACCAGTTTGGCTTCATCTCATCTAACCGTTATGTAGGAAGGTTCCTTTTATTATTCAACACATTGACCTTGTAGTCAAATCTCTTCACATCTAAATGTGGGATTCCTCAGATGAATGCATCTGCACCTGGAATCTGACATCTGACAGAATACCAACAACCTTCTTCAAGTAGTCTTATACACCCCTTTATTAAATGTATTGATCCTTCTTCTGAAGATTCTCAACATCTAATCACATATATTATTTGTCAGATGAAGGGATTTCTAACTGCCTCTCTCTCACTCTCCATCCTTCTCTTTGTTCGCTCTGAATTGTCAAAAAAATTGTCACCTGACATAGGCAGCTCTGGAGATTCATGAAATGGATAATGAGGAATTGAAAGAGAAGCTGAGGAAGCTGGAGGAACCATATCGTGTCCTAGAGGTGGAGTACAACCAGATCGTGGAGAGGCGCAGGATGTCAGCCGAGAAGAGGAAGAAGGAGATGAGGGGGTTGGAGTTGAAGAACAAGGCTGCTACTGCTGTCCAGGCCTGCTGGAGACGTTACTGTGGACGAAAGGCCTTGAAGAGCCAAGCCAAGAGCGAGAAGGCCAAAGCGAGGAAAGACAAGCGAATGAAGAAAAAGAAAAGACTGACTAGTTTGAAGACTCATCAAAGCTAAACTGACAGACTCGACCTGTCGAGCATGATGATTTCTATATTGGTATTTATTCCCATATTGAGTGTGCTTGTCATCTGTATGTCTCTGTTCCTAAATAAAGGATGTTACATTGGAATCAAGCATCAACTGTGTTATGTTTAAGCTGATGTGGCTCTTTGTGAGGAACATTTCAAATTTGGATATTGTTATAAAAATAATCATAAATGCAAAAACAACAGAATATGTAATACATAAATCATGAATCATTAAAAGAAAGGCGGTGTCCATCCATACAGGTGGGTGGCAGTTCAGACCTCCTCTCTGGACTGTGTGAGCGAATATAGAACAAACACATCATCGAGCTCTGTGGGCGACTCCCAACTACTTAGTTTTTTATAGAGCATGACGTTGATGACAAATTTCCAGCCTAACTTCAGTGAACACTGAAGAAAAAACAGCTCAGACCAAAGAAGTTCAAACAATACCATATTTTGGGGATACCAGCTACAGATTGTAACACCCACAGCTGCTTACAGAGGAGTGTTTTAGCTCTGCTTCCTCTCCTGTGTAAAGATTGTGACAGTTGATCTCACAGGGAAGGTGGTACATCACCTATAAACAACATGCTTGGTGACTATGTCCTTCAGCTTCAGGACGTGTCTTCTCTGATCCAGCTTGAAGCTCCCGAAGCTGGTTGTCCTAATGGAGCGAAGGATGCTGGTCCTCCCAGTAACAGTGCTGTCCTCTGCTGGTCAGCCTGCTCCTGCACTTCACTTGCCTTCTGACAGTCTGACGGTCTAAACTCTACTAACCTCTCTACCTATGTTTGATAGATACATTCAATTAGAATACAGACACACCGATGCAATATCCAGAAACAAACAAGAAAAGAAAAAATACAATAATAAAACATATATTATCTAGCCAATAATCATGACTGGGGTTGTATAAGCGTAATGAATAACTAATAATGGTGGAATTACTGCTTCGTCTGTCTCGTGCATGGTTGTCTGTGATTCCATCTGTGTTTATGAAAGTATAGAAGTTGCAGTGTGCTGCACAGCTGACCACCACAGATGTGTTGACTTTCAGCTCCACCTGCAGGCAGTATTAGTCAGCATCTTCTTCGCTTGTAAGGCCTTGTGCTGCACAGCGCCCCCTACAGAAATAGATTTCTGTGCATAAATCTGCAATTAATCAATTTGAACTAAAAAACGAATTGTTACATTGAACCCTGAGTTTTTAAGGCTTTTATTTTGAAGGTTTGTACGTGCAGGGCAGGTGCAGCAGGAGGTGTCCTGCTCTTTTAATAGAATTGGCTCTTTTAATAAAAGACTAGTTATACTAATGAAAATACTTCAGCCAGAAATATGTAGGTCTTCTGGTTCTTAGTCTGTGGATGTATCACCTGTCTTGAAAGAAATCATGGGACCATTTCTGAGCTCTCATGTTTTCTGCACCAATGCTGACATCAAGAATCATCAGCAAGTGTTGGCAAACCAGGTATGTTCATTTAACTTGTTTGGTGCTGAGCTGTGCACATTTACTGAGTTTGCACTTCCTCACATCCGTGCAGCATGTAGCGACTAGCTCTGATCTGCAAGTATTCTTGTCCCAGAATGTTCCTGTTTACTCTGCAGCTGCTGAAACACTGTGCTGACTTGAGGTTGCATTAGCTGAAGAGAAAGTAAGAGAAGTAAAGAGCAAAATGCAGATGCTACACTGTTTTTTTCATAATCATTTTAGCTTCAATCACAAAAGCATGGTCAGGCTCTGAGTCATGTATTGGTGGGTGTGGATACTTCATCTCAAAGTTATCGCAAAGAAAAGCCTCAGCAGTTCATTGAGTTTGAGTCTAACAACCTCTGCCTCCGTTGTGGCCTCAGTAAACCTCCCACAGAGGACCTGAATTAGTGTGTGAGTGGATGCAAGTCGCTGCCTTATCAAAGTCTCTCTGAACCTGATTCCAAATGTGTCTCCCAGTCCTTCTTCAATGTGAGCAGCCTCAGCTGTTGCTGGGAGAGGACACTTGTGCAGAGTGGGCAGAGTCGGCTGTGAGACGCTGTGAGAACCGTTCCAGGCTTTTGACAAGGAACATCATAATTATTGGGTTACATTTCCTCTGCTCCGCCTGGGACCCGAACATGGCACGGACCTTTTCTCGCCCTCACAGTCCAGCTGCGGTTCTCCTCTCAGTGGGTTGTGAGTCTGGCACTCCAGCACTGGCATGTTGTCTGATCAATACAAGGACAAGTGATGAAACATACTTTCAGACCTGGCAAATATTGTAGTCCAAACTGGTCTCATTTGTATATTTGAAAACTAAGTTGTAGAGGATTAATAGAAGTAGTGAAATGAAATACTTCAGTGGGGAGAGAGTTCGAGGGGACATTGACACTACAACAGTCTTTATCCTTCATATTGCTGGTTTTCCCAAGGAGACAGTCTGCCGTGGATCATTGAGGTGAAATATTGAGACAATGAAAGAGTAAGGAGAGCATGCCTTCGCACTCTCACATCTGCAACTACATTGCTGTATGTAAAGGGGTCATTAGACTTTTAAAATACCTAAGTCCCCATTTCATCATTACAGCGAAACATCGTTTCCAAGAGGCCATTAATCTCTGAATCCTGGATGACTAGGCAGGGAGTTAAAGGAAGAACAGAGGGTCAATGTAGAGGACAGCTCTCATTATAACCCCTCACGAGGACCTAGTGGGAGAAAAGAAAGCAACATTTATTTCCAAGGATAACAGATCCCAGGACAATGCCCTTTTAAAATGGTCAGAGAGGAACTGCGGGAGGAACAGTTGAAGGATCTTCTGGCGAGGCCTCTTTGGCTGCTTCCAAGCACACCAGCAGCCGTCTGGATCTGAAGGGCCGCAGTTAGTTGATACAAAGAAGAAATAGAAATGCAAAACAAAGACAGCATGGAAACTCCATTTGCAAATGTCACACATTTAAAGTTTCCTACTTCTAACACATTTCCAACGTTTTGTGTAAAATTCATCTGTGAGTATATGCAAATAATAAATACACTGATTTTAGCTTAGTTATTATTTAGCTTGTCTCCGGTTTGCCAGTTCACCATTGACTTCCTCTCTTTCATTTCCTGTTGTGACTTTGATTTGTTCAATCAGTTTGCATGTTGATTCATACCCAGATCTCCTTATGTAGTTTATAAATGTTTACATAGGCAAATGAATTCTTCTTGTTTGTGAATGCACACCAGCATCATCCTTCCAGCAGACTTATGATGAGATTATCTGAGTCCACCGTGGTTCAGTCAGAAGTTCTCGTCCTCACAAGGCCGGTTCCCAGTCAGGCGGTCCAATCTGTCACGACCCTTTGAGGCCGGTATCATGTAAAGCCCTTTAACTCCACTTTCACCAGCAAACCATTTGGTTATTGTGCCTGATCCCAACCAGACTCCAACCATAGTGTTTACACATTGGAAATCATTGTAAAGTGTTTTGGTCTCAACACCATTTACAACCTCGACCAGTTAAGTTGCACGGGGATGAGCATATGTTAGGCTCACAGCCTATAAGTGTAGAACAAATGATCCCTGCTGAGAATCCCACTCAGGCTGATGTTTGGGTTAGTGTTCGGTAGAATAAGTGGAATTCAAAAGTTTTGTCCTGAAGCAAATTTGAGACTCAAATCTGTGATGTCATCCTGATCCAGAGGAGCCATTTGGTTGGCGGTGAACAGAAGGGTCTTTGTAAATCAGATGTTATCCCCCATATCCTGAAAATGTCATCCTGAACTCTGTCATACTGACCTTTTCTGCTTTTACAATTTATCTCCACAGTTTAACATCAGTGTAACAAATACATATCAAGGGGCAGGGTAGCTCGCCCCTCGTTTTCCTCAAAGGAGGGAGTATACCGTATTTTATGCCCTCCTCTGCTGCTTCGTAGCGCTTCCTTTAACTTATACTGTCATTTAAGTTTTATGTAGTAGCCCTGCAAATATGACAGAAGGCCACAAATGTTGGATTGAATGCCTTCCCCCCCATTCTCACACTGATTAATAAAACCCTTGACATGAGCACTGACAAGCTGTTATATCTTCTTCTTTTCTGGCCTGAACAGAGTTATCATCATTGCCTTCATCCGAATCAAGGCCCTATTCAGTCACAATCGCACACAAGAAGTACCCAGCATCCATTTGGAACCGCGCTGACTTGGCAGAATTGCACCAGATAATGATAAGAGGGAATCAGATGTGATATTATCGCATGATCGCAGGCACAATGGTCAGTGGAAGAGATTTCAGTAGGAAGTGATGTTAGCTGAAGCCGCTGTATTGTAGGTATTGTGTTGTGGAACCCGAGAGCGCTTTCTTCAGAGGAAACCAACAGTAATATCACCACTGGATGCCATCCCAGGGGTCTTTAGGTTCACAATCACACACACACACTAGAGGTTTTGGGTCTTTGCCTTCAGCTCCAAGGAGTCCCTGGCAGCCGTAGAGAGCCAACGTGGTTGTTATAACAAAGTGGGAACACATTCTCTGGAGTGGCAGCTGGGCCTCTTTGGGTCTTATCACAGGAATCGTCAGTCACAATGGTAAAAAGACGAGAGACGATGCTGATGGAGTCAAACGGTGCAGGTCAGCTGGTTCAGGAGAACAAACTGATGTAGAGCAACACTTGTTTGTAGTCTTGTTTATTCAATAATTTGTTATTCACTCTCCATTTCTCTTCTTTCTTTTTGCTTTTTTGGTGGCTCACAATGAGATTATCTTACCTGGTTTTACATGGTGGCAGGAGTATCATCCACTCCATGTCAAGTCTGACTTACACTTCTTTAACCGTGTTTTTAAATGTAAATTATTGTCAATGCTGTGATCTACTCAAAAAAAAGAGAAACTTTTGTTTTTCCAAATTTATCTGTACTGTTTCTATAAAAATATACAACTAAACCGAAACATAGAATGTAAATCATTATGGGACCTACACTACGACAAGTAAATCCAGAGGCACAGCGGGGAAGTAAATATGGGGAAACATTGAATATTCCTGATGTTGTGGTGGATGCAGACATAGAGATTACTGCAGTTCCAGAAGAATAACCAAGCCAACCAATAATTATACTACCTGACATGACAACTCGTCCCTTTTCATTACTATGGCATGATTCTTCTAAATCAGGTGTCTTCAACGTCTTTCAGGCCAAGGACGTCCAAACTAACGGAGAGATGTAGCAGGGACCCCCGACTATATATATTGTATAAGTGTTTTATATTAAACTTGGTCTAGTGCCATGTATAAACATAGCTACCCGGTTATTGTGCATTCAATACTAACCTATTCAATTAATATACAGGTTCATATATTCATGATTTTATTTTGAAATCATCTGTCTCCTTGAAGGTAAATCCAAACTTCAGATAATTATCTGTACCCTTATCAGCTGCTACGTCAGCATCAGGTGCAGCCTCTCCACTGGTACTTTCTGAGGTGGAGGGTATCTCTCTTGTGCTTGTAGAGTTTCTTGGTCGATTTACAAAACGATCTATTATCGCTCATGTCTTCTTTTCAATAATATTGCAGCGTGCGTCCTTGTGTCTGGGATCTTAGTCAGCTGGGGAGTGAACAGGCTCTCAGCCAATCACAGGGACGCTGACAGAGGCAGCGTGTGACATACGGCCTCGTGATTGGCCCAGCAGCGAGAGGGGCGGGTCCTCCTCTCTGTGGACAGGAGGCTTGGAGGAACAGGTCCGGACTAGTCTCGAGCTGTGAGTGAACCGGTGCCCGGCCCGAGAGCTCAGCCCAGCCGACTGAAAGACACCGTCTTCTGCCTCCATTTATCCGTTTGCTACAATATGTTGGATCCACTTAATGTTTAAAGACATTTACATTTGTGGGAAATCAACCTAATCAACCAAAAATATTGCGACCTCCTCGGACCCCTTGGGGGTCGTGGACCCCTGTTGAACACCTCTGCTCTGAATGAATGGAGTTTTACCTGTTCAAACATATCACAATCAAAGAATGACTCAGTCATTAAAGTCCTGCTTTCTTACTGTGCCAATACATATTTTCCCACAATCAAAATCTCTGCATCACTTCCTTGTAGCGGATCAAATTGTTTTTTCTGTGAGATGACAGTTCACCAGGTGCTTCATCCCTCAGCTCTGCAGCAGGCATGCACATCCTACTTTCAGTTGATGGACTCTGTGTCTCTAAGTGTTCGCCAGAGAAAATCAAAACTATGCCTGGTCTCTCTCTTGCAGAGGTCAGTGTTTTCAGAATGAGGTTGGGTTGTGGAGCTGATTCACCAATGAGGGAAACTGGCTGAGAGACACTGAAACTGCTTTGTGTTTCAGTTGCTTTTGGACGTTATAATGAACAGAATCCCGACTTTCAAGTCAGAATTCCGGGAATAATTCAGAATTCTGAAGAAAATTAGTGAATAATTTATTTTTACAGTCATGACTTTTAAAATGAATGGGATCCTTTGGGACTACAGACCAAAGTTTGTGCAGCCGAGGATTTCAGACAAGAGATACAAATCTGGACACAGATTTATTTCTGAAAGCAATGAAATAGGCATCAATATGTTGCCTCTTGAGACTTATTTAGGTTTTAAACCTTAATTGAAATACAGTTCTCAGACGTTACAGACGTTCTCTTAAATTCCAACATCTTCACCTCGTAATATTTTTATGTTTGCAGTGTGGAATCATGCAAATTCTAAATACAAATATGAAAATCACAGATAGAAGGTTTTATTCTGAAGGCAGAAACAAGTTTTTCCTTCAACAGAATGTGAAATTCAACAGTGGTTCATGTCAATGGCTCAGTTAAAAGTAGTGTCCGACCGATATATCGGTCCACCGATATATCGGTGCCGATATGGCGTTCTTTTTTATATCGGTAGTTATATCGTATCGGTGAAATTTTGTCCGATATGAAAAAAAAAAAAAAAAAAAATTCGGCCGCATCGTCTCCCGGCATTTTTATCACTAGAAGTGTTTTTTATGACCGTAAATCCTTGCTGGTAAAGTACAGCGATCATGGCACTTTAACTAGTGCCACAACGGAGTGTCTACGCAGCCTCTGTCTACAACGACAAGATGCGTCGGGGACCACCACAGCAGCGGAGCTGCGAACATGACCAGGCTGGCCCAGGGTGCGCCGTACGCGGGGTGAGAGCCGACGTAAGCGCGGTTGCCGAGCGGGGCTAAACGCTAAGCTAAACGCTAACCCGTGGAGAACGCCGCGTCCATCGCTCCTACTCTCTAACGTCCGCTCCCTGGAAAACAAACTGGACTTTCTAAGACTGGACCTGACAACGCGGAGGGAGGTACGAGACTGCTGTGCATTCGTTTTGACAGAGACATGGCTAAACCTCATGTCATAAGACTCCTG
>CAAKHC010013691.1:0-17964 GCA_901007825.1 Macroramphosus scolopax | reverse complement strand
GATCCTGCAGTACCTTCATACCCTGATTGATTAGTGCAAGAAACTACCAACTCACTTGGATCAGGTTTTCCTGTTCTGCACTGCTCTGACGCCATGAACCTGCAAGTCAGACGTCAAGAACAATTTACAGGTTTACATAATGAAGATGAACTGTTATTGATATTGAACGGTGAGTGATTCTTACTCTTTGATCACTGGCACCAGTTGGGTTCCGAGATTCTGACAGTAGAACCATTTCTCGAACAGGATGTTGGTGGTGTTGTCCACGTGGTACCTGAAAGCAGAAGTTCCCCCGGGATAAATAAAGTATCTACCTACCCTACCTACAAAACTACCGATGTTGATGTTCACTTTGAGAGAGCGGAAAACCTGCTACTCCTGCATGTTCACTGATTTATAGCATTCAACACCAGATCACATGGTTTATGTGGAGAAGAGAAGAGAATGAAACCTGAGGCAGTCCAGCTCCGTCAGTAGCCGTCTCCTCTCCACCACCAGTCCCACAGTGTTGGCCTGTCTCTGGGGGGAGTGGGGGATCCGAGCTGGCAGCAGGAACATCTAATAACGGAGGAGAAAGATAATTGGAATGCAAACTGTCAGAAAAACAAACATTGTGAATGTTCACATTCAA
Organism: Macroramphosus scolopax; assembly: GCA_901007825.1. Lineage (NCBI taxonomy): Eukaryota > Metazoa > Chordata > Actinopteri > Syngnathiformes > Centriscidae > Macroramphosus > Macroramphosus scolopax. The sequence goes on along the minus strand of CAAKHC010013691.1, from coordinate 17,333 downwards.
CCTGCACAGTGGGTTTATTTCCAAATACTGCTCGACCATTGAGATAACAAGGGATAAGTGAATTATCTTGTAATAATACTTCACTGCTTGTGTTGGACTATATGTATGTTTTTTGTATTATGTGAGGAATTTTGCAGAATCTGCAGTTCTACCAAAATGGACAAACCAGTGCTGGACATTATAAAACCATATTCAAGCTCACCTCTCCCTCTTTGATGTGCACGTCCTTGTGTTTGCCATTTTCAACCACCTTCAAACACATGTCCCCCTTCAGCTGGTAAAACAGCTATTTGACATGATGGGAGGAATATAGTGTTACTGCATCATATACTATCAGTGTAATATCAAACACGTGTTTTAAGAAATATCCAAAAAGTGTGAAAAATTACGAAGGCCATAAAAATGTTACCTGCTATTGACTAAGAACTCATGGCATGTTACATGTCAGCTGATTACCTTTATACTTTAACACTGTTTAAACCTCAGTGCCAACAAATATTGAGCTGAGACAAAGTACACAGCAGTAGTCGGCCAAAACGATGTGCCAAAATATTGCAACATTGTGGTGGGGTTTGAGTAAGAGGTTAACTCTGCTGTCTGCTATATTAAACTATATGTATGATTACATCAAAACTGAAGGTTAAAATAACAGCAGAAGCAATGCCAAAGTTATGTGTATTTTTGTAGTTTAGGTTAGCAAACTCATTTTGTATTAAACAATTAAGAGCGAAGTTAAATGTTAATGGTGGAACTGAGACTTGGCACTGATCAAATCATTGCTTCTCTTTTACCTCCTCCCCTTCCTCTATATGGTAATCCTTCCTGGTGTTCGGACCTCCAACAAACATGATGTTCAACTGGCAAAAGTGCCTGAAGGAAAGTAAAAAAAAAAGTCATGTGGTCACTGTTTGTCTTCTAACATTCGTCTGAAGTCTGACAGTAAATGTAACTGTTAGAAGAAGAACCTTCTTTTCACTTGTATTCTTGTCTAATTGTAGTTTGACTGTTTCACTGCAAAAACAGGCACATAACAATGTAGCTTGTATCAAAGTGAAAGTAAAAACTCACATGAGCATGTTGCACACTGGTGGCAGGAAAGCATTCTTGTTCTCTGCAATCCAGTTTTCCACATTCACAGGAATAAGTGTATCGCACATGTTGATTGTATTCTGATGCCTTGTTCCTCTGAATGAAAACAACCGTCTGCTTTGACGCAGTTAAACAATCTGACCCTACGCTGAAAGTCCAAAATACAGAAGTGGGTGTACGCTGAGTGGGGAGGTGTTCTGTTTTCTACGCAGGTGAAAGGTTGCCTGCACAGTTACAGTGACTAAACAACATCTTGTTGACCTGATATGACTCGGCAAACCGACTGAGAACTCCAAGCTGGCAGCAGGCACTGTGCAAACTCTTCATGATTTCTTATGGGAAACCTCTAAAGAGTTGTTCAGGTCGGACAGGGTGGCAGGACTTGAAAATAATGCTCACAGCGATGCCTGTGAGAAGAGCAAATAGTGATGCAACAACTTCAACATGGCATGAATACAAATTAAGAGCACTGTTGTTGTGCGTTTCACCGCCATCATGAAATGTAAATCTTTTCATGCAAATTCATACAGACCATTATAGGTTTCATTGTGAAACACTGTTGAGTAATGGGCAATTGACCACTTAGAAAAACAGTTAGGCTAATACATGACCCATTTATATAATGAATGTTAGTCACGCCCCACCCTGAATAATGTGATCCTTTCCAGCAGATGTAATTACTGAAACTGCCCACTGTATGTAGCTGTTTAATCTGCTGGGTCCAGACGCTTCTCGTTCACTGGCTGCGAATACTGATGATGAAGGCATTGTGATCGCTGCATTGAACCTAAAGGCGTACCAGCCTGATTTCTGCCCCTCCCGAATCAGTTAATCTATGGCTCACTCAGATTAAGAAGTAAAACAATTTTTCAACCAGAATGGATATAGTCAATTTAACTCTTGATGGACAAACTGACAATCTCATGAAAAATATATTTATATAACTTCTATTTTCCCCCAGTGTGGAGCATATGGCTGCTGTCATTTAAGGACAACAGCCGAGTTATGACCTGAATTTCAATAGCAACATAGAGCAGATGCTTATTACTTTGTGATACATTTACCAGGGGAGACATTTGATACAAAATAATTGTAATATTTGAATTATTTCCTCATGTCTTCATCAATAGAAAATTGTTCCTGTTTACTTGTAGAAAAAAAACAAATTTTCTGATAAATTATGTCAGGTGTGTTTGATGTGTCTTTTACAGAAAAAATACAATTTCCACATACAATTCTGGAAAGTAGCACATACTGCAGTTATTTCTCATTATCTTCAAATTAACTGCGGGACACAAGATGTCTACAATAAAGTCAATTCTTGCACTGGATGTTTCACATTTCCAAATCATACTTGTGTAAGCTGAATCCTATCATATGTCTCAACAAACCAGATTTTTAATGAGCAAAGACAAAATTTGAACTTTAATGAAAGTGAAAAGAGCCATGTAGTGTCATGATGTGCACAAACATCATTATTACACAGTATTACATATTTCAACCAGATTTACAATATAGGTATTGTCAATTTAACTTCAGATGGATAAACTGGCAATCTCATGAAAAATATGTTTATATAACTTCTATTTACCCCCAGTGTGGAGCATATGGAGGCGGTCATTTAAGGACAACAGCGGAGTTTTTACCTGAACTTTAATAGCACCACAGAGCAGATTCTTATCAATTTGTGATACATTTACCAGGGGAGAAATTTGATACAAAATAACTGTAATATTTGAATTATTTCCTCATGTCTTCATCAATGGAAAACTATTCCTGTTTTGTCATAAAACAGGAATAGTTAATTCGGTCAGGTGTGTCTGATTTGTTAGTTTTTTACATAAAAAATACATTTCCACATACAATTCTTGAAAATAGCACATATTGTAATTACCTGCGGGACACAAGTTGTCTACAATAAAGTCAATTCTCAATGTTATTGTGTTGGAGGCGTTGCATTTTCAAATCATACTAGTGTATGCTGAATCATATCATATGTCTCTTCAAACCAGATTTTCAATGAGCAAAGACAACATTTAAACTTTAATGAAAGTGAAAAGAGCCATGTAGTGTCAAAGTCTGCAAAAACATCCGTGTACACACTGACTCTAAAACGTCTAGCATTAGCAACAAACAAAAAACGTTATTTCTGACTTTATATTTCACATTATTTTAGGTAGGGTAGGTAGGTAGGTAGATACTTTATTTATCCCGAGGGAAATCCAAGGTTCAAAAAATTCAAAATTTTAAGTCGTTTATAAGTCTTTTCAATAAATGTAGGATTTTTTTAGGTATTTCCCTGCATTAGTAAACACACCACAGAAGTTGTATTCGATGTCATGCTTGTTTTATATCACACATATAATATGCACTTTGCACCAATAACATACACTTTTTTCATTTTAAAGAAATATGACAATAACTAAAACATTAGCCTGCATACAGTTGGAGAACATTGCCAGGTAGTCCATCACCATCGTGATGCAAATACTTCACTGAATGATTGAATCTTCCTGGACCGTTTGATTGGCTTATGTTAAACATGTTTCGGGCTGAGTATCAGCTTAAGGCCTTGAAGTCACGTGATTCGCGGCCCCCATGACGATGGTTGGCCAGCGCTGCACGCAGACGTCGCCCCGACAAAACGCCTTTAGGGTTGTAGTTTCCAATATAAAGGTCCTAACAGCGCTTGAACGCGTGTTCAGCTAGTAGCATCCGGAAACCCCGTGAGTTTTGAACATTGATCAGATATGCTTAGATCACCTTCCAGGATTTCGGACGGAAATGTTATCATATAAGAAGTGATTCCGGTTCAGTGGGAAGGTTTGAACTGCTCTCTGGAAAGTGACCATTGTTGTAACCAGGTCGAGGCTGTTATTATTTCCACTTGCTGACCTTCTTAGTTTTTTACGGGTTTACAACAGAAGAAACAGTACACCTTTTTGTATTGTCATGAAAGAAATGTCAAGGTAAGTCATGCATTTGCAACATTATCCACTTATGAACATTTGTGTTTGCGTTTAAGAGAGTCCTAAAGAATAGGCTAAAGGCTCACGGTAGCCAACTGTCATAACAACCAAACCAGGCCCACAGCCACCGTTTGCTGGCTAGCCCGCTTATTTTCTGTTTGGTTAGATATAGTGTTACCAAACACCAGAAATTGAGCTGATTTCACTTGTTTTCTTGGTTTAATAATTGTCAGTTATCTGCTGGTTTGCACTGGAACGTGAGTTGTTAGTTATATCGATTCCTCCGTAACATCCATCAAACATTCGCACTCTTGCTAAATTAGCCAGTTTGTTAGCGCCTCCAACCTGTTTGTAGCCTCTTAGCTAGCGTTCGCTAACCACCAACAGAAGCTGAATTGTAGTGTATTTCACGTCTCTTCTGTGTTGATATTGTTTTTACTCGTCATATTTAGAATTACACGCATCTATCAAACTATTCCAAGCAAATTTATAAATTAAGTACTGTTGTCAGAGTATGTAATGTTATGGTTAGCCAAGTGTGTACACATGTTTACGTTCGGATAGCAAGCAGAGGGTCCGAAAACGGCAAACAATAACCCATAGCACACTACAGACGTAGTAAGGTTATGTATGATACAGTGGTAGATGTCATGTCACATTTTGCGCCTTGTTCCCTTTGCAGCACCATGCCTGGTGGGCCGCAGCCACAGAAACACTATGGCATCACCTCTGCTATTAGCCTTGCACCTCCACGAGATGTAGACAACCAGTACACCAAGAAGCTGTGTGATGCTATGAAACCTTTCGGGGTGTTTGAAGATGAGGAGGAACTGAATCATAGGTGAGTAATGTTGTTGCTTAAAGTACAATTTCTGTATCAAAATAGACTCTCTCTCTGTGTGTGTACTATTAAAGCAATCTTTTATGAGGACCAATCTCTTATTGAAGACATGTTGTCAATGAATGTCCTCAATAAGGTAGCTTTAAAAATGTATGTGTATAGTCATGTTTAATTCCATGACTCCAAACTGTATGTGACGGTCTGAACATTGAGCATTGCATTTTATTTTTGTGTTATGTCATTGCCCCTTGTAGGCCCCATTTGTTGGATGCACACATACAATATCTTAAGTTTGAACTTTTTGTTACTGACACTGCCCAATGGTGCTCAAGTTTAAAATCATTCTCCTTTCAGACTCGCAGTTCTTGGGAAGTTGAATAACTTTGTCAAGGAATGGATTGCGGAGATAAGTGAATTAAAGGTACGTTTTGGTGTGATTTTGAATGTAGTCATTAATGGCAACAGTCCAATCAGAGTCAATAATGCCATTGCAAGCTTGCTGATATGCCATGAAGAGGAAGAGTAATTTTGACAACACTGTTTTTTTCCCCTACAGAACCTACCTCCATCAGCTATCAGCTGTGTTGGGGGCAAGATATTTACATTCGGTTCATATCGTCTCGGAGTCCACACAAAAGGTATGACTAGTAGTTAAAGAATGTATGTGTTAACTCAGTACTAACCCTAGGCAGTTTCCTGACAACATCCGTAAGTTGTGATCTGCTACTTTGAGGCGCATACCTCTCTGTCACCAAGGCAGTTTGAGAGCAGGTTTACAGTCTGAGTTCGCAAGTTGAACTGACACTGTCCAGGCACTACACTAGCACCAGCCCAGAACTAGCATTAGGTCCATAAAGTTGGTAAAAGGAAGAGGCAAAGAAGTGTTTCCATAACAAAGCAAGCATGCATCATTGTTTCTGAAACGCTCAGGTTCCCCTCTCCTGACTAAAGCATGAGGCCAGTATTGTTGTTTTTGTCCGCTCAGGAGAGGGGTTTTGTAAAGCCCCATTTTCAGGTGTGAAAACTGTAAACAGTGGCTGAACAGATGGAACTGTAGTGAGAATGTGGTCTGTTGTCTAAAAAACAACAAGCGCAACCGCTTCAAATCATTTGAATAATGTAGCTGTTTAAAAGATTTATATATTGAGGTTTTTTTTACTATTTGTTGTGCAGCAAAGTGACTTCCGTCCTGTTTACATTTTTATTTGTAAAAATGTCTAATATACAAATCAAAATGAGACTAATGGAATCGCATGGTGTGAGGAAAGCAGATGACAGATTATCATTAACACGTAGTATCGTGTATATATAAGAACAAATGTTTCAATATGTTTTCATTTTGCCTGATTTTAAATTTTACCGTTTATTACAGGAGCTGATATTGATGCCTTATGTGTGGCTCCACGCCACGTAGAGAGAAGCGACTTTTTCCAGTCTTTCTTTGAAAAATTGAAACAACACGAAGAGATCAAAGATCTGAGGGTAAGTCTAAGGTTTTGTACAACATCCCATAATTACGCATGTAATATAGAGGGGAATCACCTAGTTTGACGCTGTTTCTACCCGAAACCGGTGTTCCACCTGGAAAAATCATGTACATCCATTGAGTGTTTAGTTGTTTTTTTTGTAATGCTACTGAACTTTACTCCCTTAATTTATCAAATAATGTCATACATATTAGAAGCCTGCATGATGTTGCTTATCTTTCAGTTTCCTATCACATGAATGTCAGATAGCCATGCGTCCCTGAACTTGTTTAAGAATTGTTTCTGATTTTGTTCTTCTTTTGATGTGTTTCTCCAGGCTGTCGAGGATGCGTTTGTACCAGTGATCAAATTCAAATTTGACGGAATAGAGGTACGTTACTTTGAGCCAAGTGATGCGATTCCACATTCGAGGTTCTCAGTTAGAGGCAGTTACTAACTGGCAGCTTGTATTTGATGATTGGTCTTTCCCAATATTTTAAATGTGATTATATATTAAGAGGGCTTCTGCAAGTGTAAAAAGTTGAATGTACAAATCCATTTTTTTCTGTCACATACACAATACTGACGGGTCTTTAAAGTATCGTATTATGAAGTTAATGTAATATAATTTGTGTTAAATCTTGACTTTCCCTCTTCTGAACAGATTGACCTACTCTTTGCCAGACTGGCCTTACAGTCCATTCCAGACAACCTGGACCTAAGAGGGGACTCCATCCTGAGAAACTTGGACATTCGTTGCATTCGCAGTCTTAACGGTACACAACTTGGCTTCAATTGGATCATACACATCAGCCCTGATTCTGTTTCTGCTTTCTATCTATACTTACAATTTATAAGTAGAAGAGTTAAATAATAATGTTGTGTTCAGCAAAACTTTCAATGACTAGGAATCTACACATGAACTGTGGAGTATAATACCTGTGTGGCAGAGTTTAAGGTTTCTCATGTGTTGTCTTCCAACAGGCTGTCGAGTGACTGATGAAATATTGTACTTGGTGCCAAACAAAGAGAACTTCAGGCTGACCTTGAGAGCCATCAAACTGTGGGCAAAACGTAAGAAGACCTTTTGAATCTTAGCTTTTTGAACGTCTGTAAATTAGTCACCTCACTTGTATATAAACACTTGAAGTAATTCTTGTACTATGTGCTCTGCGTGCAGGTCGTGGGATTTACTCCAACATGCTGGGGTTTCTGGGTGGAGTGTCATGGGCCATGCTAGTGGCGAGGACCTGCCAGCTCTACCCAAACGCTGTCGCTGCCACCCTCGTCCACAAGTTCTTCTTGGTTTTCTCTAAATGGTAAGAATCCAGATTTAAATTCAAACTAAATATTTGTCCTCTGCCTCTTGATGGCAGTATTTCCCAGCCGGTGTACATAACTGTACTTTCATGGTTGACACAATCGAACATTTACATATTGATAACGGGCCCTTTTTCCCCACAGGGAATGGCCGAATCCTGTGCTACTGAAACAGCCTGAGGACAGTAATCTGAATTTACCTGTGTGGGATCCCAGAGTGAGTATAATGTTATTACAACGTTTCAGATGTTCTTTGACTTCTGTTTATTATGTAGACTGCTGTGCAGGTAAAAACTTTCTGGCCAGAGTTAGCAGGCTGAGTTGTGAATAGTTTGTTGGTTCTTTAGCAGATGCAGGTACATTTCACTTTTCTTATTTCATGTTTCCTCGCTCCCCTGTCCTCATGTGACCCGGAAATCGATCGGGTCCCACATCTTGAGTTCCAATGCTTTTAATTCTGCTCGGACGGGGCTTCCCGGAGCATCTTGGAGCAAGGAAGACTTCATATGTTGATGTCTTTTATCAAACAGACACACCCCTTTTTGATAAAATGTATTAGTAGTTAGATGAAGCCGCTGATCTGATATGGCAGTGTGTGTTTGAACTGACAGAATAATAATACACAGAAAAACCAGAGCACCAACTCCGGTGTAGTCATTTGCTTTTTGATACAGATAAATGAAATTATGGAAAGCTTTCTCAACACATAATCTCATATTTTGCTATACCAGAGCTTTGTTTTTCTTTTCTTCAACTTCCTTTTTTTACTGTTCTGTTTATCAATCAAATTCAACTACAAACATAGTTTAATTTAAATTCTGGCTGTTGTAATTGCTGTCATGTTTTTTTATATATCGGTCCAGCAATAAACACATTTTTATTGTCTATGGGTGTCATTTCCATTCAGTCAAAGTTGAGACAATGATCACCGTGAATTGGACAGAAACTACTTATAGAGGGACTTGACAATGTCTTGGCCATTTCATTGTTCTGTGTAAAGAAATAAGTGTAGACTTGAATCATTTTTAACCTAAAAACAGGCCCCAGTTCAGAAAGGACTTCCACTTGTTTTTGTATTTATGGACCAGCTGGAGATTGTCCTCCAGGAATGGCTGAAATCTGATTTAATATATAGAATGTTACTCGTTATTGTGAAATAAACTTTCAGTTTATGTTAAAGTCTGTAGTGGTGAAGCTTGACTGACAGTTGATTGATATAGTGTCATGCACATGCAAACATTTCACACTCTGGTTAAGCATTTAGGAGTTCATAAAACTAAATAATTATTTAACAATGTTTTTCTTAACAGTCGTGTGTTGTCGTTGTTTATGCAGAATGACGTATCTGTACCAAGTAGTTACAGCCAGCTGACATGTTATCCAGAAGTACAACCTTCCATCAGTATCTGATTAATCACAGGAAACGTTTTAGAGGGAAGGAAGTATCAGTTGTCCTCCTCCTCCCAGCTCCCGGTTTCCCTTACTAATGCAAATTGGGGAAATGTGTTGAGTCTTAAAGGCGGCAGCCCTCGGGGTTCATGAACGATGGCTTTACGATGCCTTTCTGTGAAGTTTCATTCCGGTGGATGGAGTGTCGCGATGGCTCTCATTGAAACCAGTTGTGGTCCCTTTGCCATGTTTTTAGGTGAACCCATCCGACAGATATCACCTAATGCCCATCATCACACCGGCCTACCCCCAGCAGAACTCCACATACAACGTCTCCACGTCGACACGCACCATCATGAGCGAGGAGTTCAAATACGGTAAATAAGACCCAGACTCAGACACTGAAAACGAATGTATTACAGGCCTTTTTCCTCTCCCTGTTAACGGTCACCTATCTGCCTAAATTGTGCAATGCAGTCTATAGCAGATCCTCTCAGTAAACTTAGGATTAGTACTTGATTTTGCTGCTCTTTATTTATGCTATTCCTGTCTTCATGTTGACTGTAAGCACCAATGTACCAGCACATCAGATTGTGAAAACTTACTTGGCATTAAACACGATTCTGATTCTGACGTGGGATTTTCGTTCATTCATTTCAAAGAATGAAGTTTTTTCAAATTGTCGTTCTATATACTGAACTGTTCTGTTTTCCACTCTGGTTCGTCAGGTCTCAGCGTCACAGATGAGATTCTTCAGGGGAAAGTAGAATGGTCGAAGCTCTTTGAGCCACCCAACTTCTTCCAAAAGTACAAGTAAGTAAAAGTTTACTACTTACTTTAAAAAGTAAGCAACATAAGGTCGCAGACAACATTTCTGCAGATGAGACTAAAGTAGGATCATTTAAGTGTTATTTTTCCTATTTAATTCATTAGTCAGTATTTTGTAATTGACTCATCTTGTGTGTGAAAGTGACTTTTAATGTGCCATTTTTTTCTCCATCCTTGGATCTAAGTTAGTCTCCTAACGCTTTAGGGCATAGATGATGTGCTTACTGATCCTCTTGTTGGACAAAAGACCATGGAACTGTGATGTAAACTGAACTGTGATTAACGCTGCTTAATCTTCCAAGTCAACTACTTGATGTGCCTTTCTGCACAACTCAAGGTCTTTGATTGCTGCATTGAATGTAAATGGAGGCGGCGTGCAATACACTTACTTTTGTCATTCAGCAGACGCGTTCGCCCAGGGCGATGTTCTATTGTAAGTCACTTGGGCAAAAGCGTCTGCTAACAGAAAATGTAAATGTATGCAAGTGTGCTTCATTTACATTCGATGCAGCTATCCAAGACCCTGAGTTGTGCGTAAATGCTGTTCAAAGCATCAATTTTAAATGAAGCAGGCCCTAAATACATTTACATTTGACATTTAACAGACGCTATTGTTCAAACGACTTACTTGCTCTGGACAAGACTGTCTGCTAGCTGACAAATGTAAATGTGTTGCACACCAGCCGTACCTTTACAATCAGGGGCCAATCCCAGAGACGTGGAATACTCTGCTCTATATCTTTGCTGATGTTGTGTCTTTTTTCGTAGGCATTACATCGTTCTGACTGCCAGTGCATCAACAGAAGAAAACCATCTAGAATGGTGAGTGCCAAAGGGACTATAGTTCTAGCCTGTCTGCAGGAGCAAATCTTTAATCAGACAGTAAATGTGCATGTATGTATCAGATGCTGCAACAAAGATCTGACATGTGAATACAATCTGATGTGTCTCCTCAGGATTGGTCTAGTGGAGTCCAAGATCCGTGTTCTGGTGGGAAACCTGGAGCGGAATGAATACATTACCCTGGCTCATGTCAACCCTCAGTCCTTCCCCGGTTCCAAGGAGAACCGTAATGAGTGAGTCCAGCGTTTTCCACATAAAAACATCTCAGTTGTCCTCCTGAGCAGTGACATGTGTTCAGTATGAGGGTCTGTCATCTTAACCATTTTCCTCCTCATTTGTTTCTGTAACAGGAATGACTTTGTGTCCATGTGGTTCATTGGGATCATCTTCAAAAAAGTGGAGAATGCAGAGAGTGTGAATATTGACCTGACGTATGACATCCAGTCCTTCACAGACACTGGTGAGTCCTCTCACGTTACTCAGTTTCAAATAGACTAGTCATAGACTAAAACATGCAACAGCTGTTTATGTTACTGAAGTATGTCTTTGTCTATGAAAAGAACCAGTGATGAACAAGTAATCTGCCAGTAATGAGTGAACCTTAACGTGTCCTCATGTCCTCTGGGTATCTACAGTGTACAGACAAGCCAACAACATAAACATGCTGAAGGACGGGATGAAGATTGAAGCAACACATGTGAAGAAGAAACAGCTCCACCAGTACCTTCCTGCTGAACTGGTGCAGAAGAAGAAGAGGGTAAGCTATTCTCCTCTGGTTTTACATTTAATAATAGTTTTTGGTCCCACCTTCTAATTTACCAAACCTCTCCTCCTCTTCTGTAGAGCATAGCGGAGCTGAACCGTAGCTCTAACGGAGGAAGCTCTAAGAGGATCTCTCTGGACAGCAGTCACCTTGACAGCTCCAGAGACACAGACTCAGGGACTCCCTTCAGCTCCCCGGCCAACAAATCCTCCAAGCCTGCTTCTGACACCGATGACAGGTAGAATACACCTCAACACTGTTGGCAGTTGATTTAGATTATTTTGTATCCCCAGATGATCTAGTGTCCTATTTGAACCATCTCTATTATATATATTTAAAAAGACCAGACTCCAATCCGTATTATGCTCAGTAATAATGCTACATCCACTCTGCTCTGTTTTCCAGTGTCGGTCCTCCCAAACCGCTTCCTGAGGAAGGATCTCCGACGCCCAGTGCAGCAGCAGCAGCTGCTAATGACCAGGGCATGTCCATCCCTGTAATTGGCTCAAGTGAGTCCATTTTAACAGTGACTTTTCTGTTGTCTTACAAAGTAGTGAAGTCTAAATGTATTTTAGTTCCTGGTTAAGTAGCCCTGTTCTCATACGTGTCCCCTCCCTCATTCTGCAGAGCCACCGGTTAAGGGGAAGGCTGCTTCTCCTCCATCCAGCAGCTCCGTCAGCCCAGTGCCAAGTGCCGATGTGACGCCCAATGCTGCTAGCAGCCCCAGAGAGGAACCCAACGGTCTGGACGACACTGTCAATGGAGCTCCTGCCAAGAGACCACACTCACCCACACAAGAGGACCTGGCAAAGAGGCTCAAAGAAACCGAGGTAGGCAGGACGTTCTCCATTTCGAGCAGGAGGCCTGAATGTGGTCTTGTTATATCTGGTGTTAGATTCTATGTTTTTGCTGCAGGTGGTCTCAAATGATGACTCGGCATTCAAAGAGCCATATCCTCCATCCTCAGACTCCTTAACACAAAAAGACGGACCTAACATTGTATGTTTTTACTTGTTTGTATTTACTGCTCATATAACCCCATACAGACCCCCCGTACCTGTATCAGCTCTTTAACTTGGTCTGTTTCATCCCTTTCAGGCTCCTCTTTCTGAAGCAAAGGCTAAGCCCATTCCAACCATTGATACCTCAAGAACACAGGTGAGCTATTCTTTGTAAACATGAACACAATGGTTGTTAGTTTGGGGTTCATTCCTTTTCTTGTGTACTGATTGTCATTTTGTCCCATCTCAGAGGCTCCCCAGCATGGAGCTGCCAGACGCCTCGTCACCTCTCCCAGCCAGCAACAGCTGTCGTGTTGTCAAGAATTCCATCAAACTTGCCCTCAACCGCCACAAGTGAGCTTCAGCTATTTGTCCAGCACTGTTAAGGCAACTGAAACTGTTGGTGATCCCGTGTTTCTGATGTTTGTCCTCTCCTCTGCTTCCCCGTTGTGCAGCATCACACCTCCCAAGCCCCCAGTGTTTGAGGGCACCCTGAACTCTGATGCTTCTCCTGCCAGTGAAGAAAAGGGAATGTCCATTCCCGTCATTGGCTCAAGTGAGTGTACCCGCCGGTCCTCAAAACTGAAGTCACCAAGGTTGTCCAAGATTTTTCTGAACCTTCCATTATTGATTGATGTAAACGAAAACCATGAAATGCTGCTCAGAAATATCTACACTGATCAGCTGCTTGACCTGTTGCACTATCAAGCAGCAGCTTGTATTATCTAATATTGTCTTGGGATGTATTAAATACAGCCTCAATCCATTTAGAAATGTCATAACGTGCCCACATAAACTGTCCGTTTCTTTCATGAAACAGTCTTTCATGTTTACAAGCTTGTCGGTAGCAATGAGCATTAGAATTAGAGATCTAAATCTTCCCACAGCTGTTTGCTCGAATAGTTTTAGGTACTCATCTCGAGTAAAGAAAGAATTTACCTGAACAGATAAGTAAACTTTTAATGATCGTGCTGCAGCGAAGGAATGATGAGGATCAAGCTGCTGGGTTAACAGAGTCTGAACACGAAACATCAAATGATTTTGGCTAGAAGAGATCAACACCAGGAGTCAAACTGAACACTGTTTTTCTGTCTTTCCCTCTGTAGAACATATTGCATCAAAACACACTGGTCCCCCCGTTGGAAGCTCCATCCCTACGTTAGTGAGCCGAGGAGCTGACCCGCTGAACGGATCCCCCTCCAAGAGACCCCACTCCCCCTCTCTGGAGGAGCAGGCCAAGAGGCTGAAAGAAACAGACATGGCAAGAATCCACATAGCCTGAACATGCAAGTAGAGACTGGATCCATAAGCACACACAGGTGGGGCTATATCGTCAAGTCTAACACCGAGGAGTTGACTTCACACCTTCAGGTCAGTTGGTTTCAAGCGTGACGCCAACAGGAGGGACACCTCCCCTCAAATGTCGAGCGATTACAGATTTGCCAGTGGATAAGTGATTTGGTCGAACCAGATGTGCTCAGCTCCCTCGCTCACAGCCAGAGGGCGTTTCTGTCACGGTGATATCAGACATGAGAACTAAAGCAGCAGTTTTTTTACTCGTCTTCTCCCTCAGTGTTTAAACGTGTACACAGTACAGACTGAAACTTTGTTAATCTTGTTTCTTTTCTATTGTTCCTTTTTGCGTTAACATGTTTTAAAAACAGCCGAGAACATTTATCGACCTTTGCTACACACCTCCGGTGTTCGCTGGCGTTTTTTCTTTCTTGACTTTCTCCAAACAGAAACTTGTACAGTAAATGTTAATGTACATAACTTTTTGTCTTAAAAAAAAAAAAAAGATCCCTGTTAATTCTTTTGATCGTTCTATTGTAGTTTTATCTAAAAAGCAAAAAAAAAAAATGGAAAAATTGTACTTTTTTTTTTCTCTACTGCTCGTCTAAAACAAAGTGTCTCCGGCCCTGAACTCATTTTGTAAACACTGTATAGGTCTGGATACAGTGCAGGGAGGATTTATTGAGGATAGAACTGAAATCAAAACCACAACTCTACGGACCACCTCCACCACCCAAAGATTCCAGGTTCTTGTCAGACCTGCAGTAAGTCGGTGATCAGGTTATCCAGGTTCTTTTAAACAGAAACAGCAGTCGATGCCCGGCAACAGCAGAGATAGAAAGTAGTAGTGACGAGAGAAGTGATGGCATGGGATCATTTGGCTCTGGGGAAGAGTCTTATGTCTGGGTGTCCCACCTGACGAATGTTGTGGATTTAAAGAAGCAGGTGGAGTCATTCAGCATCTGCTTGTTTTTATTGTTTAAGCCTTAGATGTCAGATGGGTGAGGTTGATGCAAACAGAAGACTCACACTTGACAGTTGAGATGTGTTTGAACATCAGTGTTGTCTACCGTAAGTCCCTGTGATGGACAAACCGCCTGATACCTTTTAGCTGTCCAGTGGTCACCAACCGCAGCCGCCCGGGCCGTCGGGCAACAAAAAGGAATATCTTTTCTTCCCTCACCAGTATGCTAGTGAAGCGTGATCCTGACGAAGCCGAGTCCTGGATGTGAAAAGAGTTTGTGGTGCTTTGTAAGAATGGTTCAAAGATTCTTGACGAGGTGTGATGATTGTGTGTGTATGCATGCGTATGTGGTTGACTGTGTGTGAGCGTGCATGCAAAGACGGTTGTGTTGATGTGTTGGAGAGAGACAGAATTCCCTTCGTTTTGGGTGTTAACCCTCTGCGCCTCCTGTGGAGGTTCTTAAAAGGCATCTCCTGGGGCCACAGGTTGATGGGGTCAGGAGACGACTCTTCCTGCCCTTGGCCCCGACCCTCCATCTTTATGGTCTGAAGCCGGACAGCACAAAGGATGTGTGTATACAACGTGCTGCTCTTTGTAAGTAACATGGCGCCCTCTTCATCAGAGCAGGTAGACAGTTGGGACACAGGCTTGTTTTCCAGCATCAGTTTCCTCAACAAATGTACAGAGAACAGTTTTTCAAACACAGCATATTCTTCATTATTGGGGGTTTTCTTATCACATTATTTATATTTGCATATTTGTACCATGTGATCTTTTTTTTAATAGCAGTCATAGCAGGTAGGTCTTTTTTTGAATGAAAACTGCACCACTCTGTTTCAGACAACTCATGCTTTGCTGTTCAGAAACGTTTAACAAAAGAGGTCATTTAGATGTTTGTTTCTAAAATGTATTGAAAGGGTATTTTTGTATGTGTTTATCACTTCCTTTAAATGAATCTGTACACCCATTAAACCCCAAAAAACTATGCTGGTGTCCTGTGTGTTTATTGTTGTTTTCAAGGTCTTACTGTTAAAGGTTCAGTTCATCCAAATCACAGAACGTTTCTAGATTTGTAGTAATCAGCTAATCAACAGTAACTCTGGATGATCTGTCACAACAAGAGTTGTTGCCAAGAACATTGTGTCCAACGATGAAGAATTGAATGTTCTAAATATAATAGTTTAATTATATCAGCCTACCAAAAGAAAATGACTGCAAAGTTAACTTTAGAATTCAAAGTGAAAGAATATTAAATCCCAACAAGCGTTCTGATCCACAGTGTGACGCGACGGGCTTCATCACCCACCGCTTTTAAAGTCAAGAATAAACCTCATTTTCAAATGAGTAAATAACACACATTATAAGTCCTGAGGTTCATCACCTCGTCCCTGTAGTGGCTGCAGTGGTCCCTGGAGTCGTAAGCTACTACCTACATTATCATTAAGTAGAAAGTAGGTATACTGTGTATCCTCCTGCACCTGAAAGAACTTGTAGAATATTGAGGTAGCGTCTGCCTATCATGGAGTATAGATACTCGGATTGTGTATTTAAACATGAAGTCATCGCCACATCAAACGTGTCTCAGCATAGCCTAAACAATCCACCACTGCTGGTTTGATCTGATTGGAGCCGGGTCGCTGCATCATTCTGGGACTCGCATAGATTAACATGGAAGTCCCAGCTGATCAGTCTGTCTCAGGAGAAGGAAATACCTCATGTTTGGAGCACGGACAAGGAAAACATATATCTATATATAAAAAGATATATATATCTATATAGATGTATATAGTTTACAGTTTTCTATCCATTTTCCTAAATTTCAATGAAACTACATGAACACACACAAAACCTAAAATTCCTACAGCAAACTGCGTTTAAACATTAAATATACCATCTAATGAGTGATTCTAAGAATCAGTTGAACACTGATGTGCTCAATGGAAAACTGCTGAGCAGAGGAGACGACAATATCAGCATGTGTTTGTATTTGTCTGGTGTCAGACTACATACTGTACGTACAGTACAGTTGTACCCTGTTTACTGTTTTCATACTCAAACATGAAGCTCATTTAAACTGAAATGCACATCTCTACTACGTTTCCTTCATACAGAACAAACTCAGTAAAAAGCAGAAGTTGTGTTTGTGTCAGGTCCAACGACTGAGTAACAAACCTGTAAAGAAAACAAACCCCAAACCTGGTTCAGACTGTCTCCTACGGTGGCCCTGAAGGAGAAAACAAAACATTTCTTTCGGTGTTTATTCTGTCGTGTTTTGTACTCCAGGGACACCGTAGGTTCCAGCACCATGTTCATCTATCAAAGTGAGAAAGGTTGGGGAGACCAGGGACACTTGCAACAGTTTGAAATGATACTAATAAAATCAAAAGGGCAGCTGTGTCCCAAAGCAACAGAAGGTTCCCCTCCCTCAATATTCACTGCCTTTAAGCAAGGCACCTAAACCCCAGCTGCCCACTGCTCCGGTGTGTGTGTGTGTGTGTGTGTGTGTGTGTGTGTGTGTGTGTGTGTGTGTGTGTGTGTGTGTGTGTGTGTGTGTGCGCACACACATG
>CAAKHC010013690.1:0-35184 GCA_901007825.1 Macroramphosus scolopax | reverse complement strand
TTTCTGTTTGGCTGCAGTCAAGTGAAATTAAATCAAGATTAAAACAGAAAAACTATCACAATCTATCTATCTATCTATCTATCTATCTATCTATCTATCTATCTATCTATCTATCTATCTATCTATCTATCTATCTATCTATCTATGTGTTTGCTTGCTTTCTCTTCTGACGACAGGTCTTTCTATCCAGTTCATCATACACAGGCCTCCGGCCGCGGCTCGCCTCCCCTCCACCCTCACCCAGCCTTCCTCACCCCTCCCTGCTCCTCTGCCTCCCTCCATCCCCACCACCACCCCCTTTCTGTCAAATCTGATTGTTTCCACGCCAGCAGAGGGCTGCAGGCTAACACACTGTCACACTACATCAGGCAGAGGGAAGAAGGGGAGAGAGAGAGTATGATAGGGTATATATGTATTTCTGTGTTCAAAAAGCTCAACACAACAGCCAAAGCTTCAGCTACAGAAGGAATCCCCAAACTTTTTCATGTCAAGGGCATCCGAATGTAAGACCACAGACCCCAGATATTGTCCTGAAGTGTAATCTTAAAGGACTCTTAGAGTTAAACGCCGCTCGGGACAGAATGATGTAACTGTCTGCAGCTACTGTGGATGAGGAGATAAATCTGACAGCATGAGGAATGAAAGCTGTTCACAGCCAGGAATGTTCAAAATATCAGTCCCAGATTTCATTAGGTGAATCCGGGAAAAGGACGTTATCTTTTGTTGCTTTTCTATCAGTGTGCATGGATAACAAAAAGAAACATTTTTTAATATGAAACCTCACTGATCACCCGGTGAGTCAATGATCGCTGTGCGCCCGAATATTGCTCAGAGCTTTATTATATATTCTGGTTGAGATGATCCCAAAGTTTCCAAAGATTTCAAAACATGCCAGTCTGTGTTGGGGAGATGCGTATAAAACGATGGAGAAGAACAATTTTTTCCATCTGATGGAATCGTGCAGACATCAGTTGTCGGTTGAAACATTAAATAGTTTCATTGCAGGACTTGTACAGAATACTCAGAACACGATACTGTTAGACAGTGAGGGAAAGCATGATTCTCCAAACTTAATAATGATGATTTAAAAGTGGAAAAATGCATTTTTAAAGGGTTATCAGAGGGGCAACAGCCCCCCCCCCCAGAAAAAAATCAACAATTTGAAATCTTAAATATTTACGACACACACAGGGTGAACTTCATTTTCTATATTTATATAATTTCTTATATTTATATATTTATAACGTCTAATTGCGTCATAGCGATGGATGAATATATGACTTATTCAATTTCCAGGTAACTAAGTTGTGATAGTTACCACTCATTTATGTTGATTGATCTTTCTTTCTTGAAATATATATACATATATATATTTATATGTATATATGTGCTAGTAGTTGTTCCCAATAGGAACCCTGTCCCTGATGCTCCCCCAGTAGGTGCGCCTCTGCTCCACAAGCTGATAGATGATGCGCCCGCGTGCGCAGTGCTGCCCCCTGGCGTCAAAACACAGGAACATGAGCAGGTGACAGGCTGCTCTGTGGTGAAGTGTCTCCCCCTAGTGGACACTGTTGATTCAGAGAGACGCAGCTATCCAACGGGTCAAAGATCCATGTGTATGTGCATCTGTGTAATGTGGGATGAAAAACAAAAACCTTTTAAAAGACACGTTTTTTATTGGCAGCCTGAACTCTAGTTTTTCTTTCTTTCTTTATTGAGGATGTCTTTTAATATCCATGCGTGTTTGCTGAAATGGTGATAACGATAATCAAAACATGACATGACTTCTTGATGATATTTGAGATTAAAATAGGAGGTAGCTGTAAAATATAAAAATTCAATAATGATCACCTGTTTTTTATTTTATGATTAGCAAGTAGCAAATATAAAGTCGTCTTTCATTATAATTGTTGATAACTTAATAAACAACATAGTGTCAGTGTTTAAAAGTTAGTAGTGAACATATTTTGTTCCAGATGAGCAACTCTTTTCCAGGAGGTCAGAGGTCAAAGCTTTCAATGAGGTGTGTCTCACGATGGGGCTGAAAGGAAATTATTCAGGGATAAGCATTAAAACTGCCCAGATACTTTTAAAACACAGCACAATTTGTTTTAATGTCCGGTAAATAAAGCAACATTATAACTATGCTAAAATAAAGCCAGTTGTTGGAAATAATTGTTTGTAAAAGGCCGCATAATGAAGACATTTCTGAGACAAAGATGACGCCGTCTTATTTATATCCACTTGACATGGATAAAAAAAAAAAACATGTAACGTTGATACTTTCCTCATCCTGAACACATTACTTGGTCTCGGGAACAGAGCGCGACTTGTGACCGACGAGGCTCCTGCTGCGGGCGCATGACGGAGCCAGTTGCGCACACATGGACGCCCCCGCGTCTTCCGCTGTAACCCTGCCTATTCTGACTGTGAGAAAAGGGGAAGGAACACGAAACATTAGATGAAAGAGAGAAAGGAAAATTACAGGTAAGTGTTGTTTTGTCACGTGAAAGTCTCCGGGTCACAGAGCAGTGCGCACAGCTGGGCCTCGTGGAACCACCATCGCGCCACAATTCAAACTCTGCCCAACAAAACAACAGCAAGAACCAACGATATATATATAAGTAAACCTTCTTACGTGTAAGTGTGTCTTATTTGACAGTGGTTATTTGACATAATGATTATTGTCATCATGTAGGCAATGATCTACAACATTCTTCATGTACATTGTTTCATAAGCTTTGTTTGGATTAATGTACAACCCAACACCTTGAAATCGAGTTTCAGTAGTTTTACGAAATCCTTTTCCAGAGGTGATTGCTTGCACGTTGGTACAAGTCCCTACTCCGATGTAAACATGTTATCCGGCCTCTTTGATGCCTCGCAAACATCCAACTACAGCCAGTGAACAGAGGATCAATATGGAAATTTACTCAGACTTGTCTGCGTCCTAGAGACGCGATAAGCTTGAAAAACCTGGGCTAAGTCAGGAGGCATAGCCGGGGATTATCCCAAGTTTGCCCCGGGGTTTGGCTGTTCATGCGCGCAACCGGACTGCGCGTCTGCGCGTCTGTTCACCGGGGCCCATATAGGACCTGCAGGGCCCCGGGGCGCAGACTGACAGGCCCCCCCCCCGGGGGGCTTCCTGCACGGCGAAGGGCCTCCACAACTCTCGAAAAGCTGGAGATTATAGGGTGGCAATGAGGCTGGTATCTCTGTGAACACACACACATCCACATGGTTGGAGGTGAGATGATCTCGGAGCGCCCGCGGCTGCAGTCTTGCCCATAAAGATTGACGCTTGAGCCTCCGCACAGGCTATCACACACCCTGCACAACACACACCCCGGACCCCGTGTGATGAGCCGATACAAAGCAACTTTGTTCAGTTGACAAAGAGGCAATTGTTGGCTGAAAGGTCATTTGCCCCCTGGGCTGGAATACGGCAAGTACATCGCTAAAAACGACCCTGTTTTAGTCCTATCTGCACTGAGGGAGCTTTGAAACATGAAATCAGCGTGCTGATCTGCGGTGAAATGAAGCCTCTGGGCTCTTTAAGGAAGAATCAGCCAACTCCGGACTTTCCCTCAGAAGAATTCATCAGACATGTGATGATAAGAAAGTCAACAATCTGTAAACAAACCAGGGACGCAGCCATCTTCAGATATAAGATATTTTATTTATTGTTATAATGTTTCATCTCTATTTACATCACCAATTGCGGTTATAAATCATCTCTATGATGTTTTTCTCATTCTCTTTTAGTATTGCAAGTGTTTTCTATTCACATATCGAGACAAGCAGGGACGGCATACACGGTACATTTTCACTTAAACAGTGTGTTCATTCTACGATGGAGCTTTGTCCTTAAATTAATGTCATTGCTTTGACCTGTTTTGGTTCGGTGTGGATGCAGACTCAGGTTTGATGCTCTGGTTGGGACACCGGTAAAGAAAATCAACAAAAACAAAGGTTTTGTATTATTACAATCACAAAAAATGAATGTGGAAATTCAAAAAACATCAGACAGAATAACTGGATTTATTAATTTCAGGAGAAAAGTCTTCAGGATTGAAGCAAACCAGCTCCACTGTTATCTGCTTCGTGTTTCAGTTCCTATGACTGTGCGACAGCGGCGGCGGGCGTGTTGTTGGCCACGGCGGCGGCACCCATGCGCAGCAGCTCCTTCCTGTGTGTGAGGATGACGTCGAAGCTGGACTGCAGCCGGTTCTGCTGCTCCTGGACGTGGCCCTGCAGGGTGCGGACCCAGCGGATCAGCGCCAGCCGACGGTACATGGTCAGCTGTACCTGGTGCTTCTCCATCTCCTGGGCCTTGAAGCGCTCACGGTCGCGCAACGTCCAGACGGCGTCCATCAGCTCCGGCAGCTCCGTCTCTGTGTCAGAAGACTGATCTTCATCCTGCTCGTCTGATCCTTCCTCCAGAAGGTTTCCCAGTTGGCTTCCTGTCAGGGATTTGCGGCTGAAGCGGCGTTGTCTCCCGGCTGGTTCTCTGTTGCCGTACCTGGTCAGGTCGTTATCCTGGTGGTTGGATTTGGGTTCCCCGACACCGATGCGGTCCCAGCCTCCCATAAGCATCCCTTCGCCTCCACTCTCCAGGTTGAGGGAGGACATGCTGCCACCAGACCGTAAGCTGAACTCCGACTCCGAGTCGCTGTCCCCCCATTCCTCATCATCGTCCAGCCCAACCACATCCTCCTCTTCCTCCTTTCCTTTGAAACCCAAGCTGCTTTTCCTCCTCTGAGGCTCCCTTGTATCTCTCTGCTTGGCATCATTCATGCTCATCATCCCCCGCCCCTCTTCTACCTCCATTCTCCTTTCCTCTGCTCCATCAGGGGGCACTCGGCCATACCCATCATCGCTGCACTCGATTTCAGGCAGAGTCTCCAGTGAGCGCCAGCAGGGCAGGCGGGAGCGTGGCGACAGGAGCCCTGGGTTGTTGTGAGGGGACAGCGGGGAGTTCGAAGGGTCGCGACCCAATGGGCCCACGTTACGAGGGCGCACCGGGTTTCGGTTTTCATCTCCTCCTCCGTTGCCCGTCATCGTGAAGTCATCTTTGCCGGACACAAAGTTAAAGTTGCTGTCTTTGTCAAACTTCCTGTTTCGGAGTGAAGAGGAATCATTGCTTCCTCCTTGCCCTCCGTAGGCCGAGTGCAGAGGTTGGTCCTGATGGTGAAGCATCACTGACCTTGACTGAGCCTCACTGAAATAAGCAGACGAAGACATTACAGCTCTTTAGGTGGAATCTGGTTATATTGGCAATTACATTACTTGTTAAACCTCACTGACGACTAAAAGGTGGCATTGATCACTGCTTGGCTTTGGCTTTAATTAAATGGCTTTGTTCCATAAAATTGTAGTAGTAAGTTAAAATCAGAAAGCTGAACATGTTCAGTGTTCAAGAACTTCACCTTCTGTATTTTAACAAACTTAATAGAATTTGTTGGCTCCTGTTGACAAAATAAATGTAATTCGACTTAAATTCCTTGAGTGTTTATGTGGTAGATTCTTCCATCATGGGCCTTTCCCGCAAGTACAAGAGTTTCCCGTCAAGTTAAGCTATCAGGCGACGTTATCGGACGATGACAAAGTGACTTTGACAGCAGAATGAAGCGGAATAAATTCTTCCCGTCTCTGCAAACAAACAAGAGTCAAAAACTAAAACTACAGCCTAAAAAAAAAAAAATGCAAAACAGCTAGATTAAGAAGGACAGCTATAAATAACAATAGCAGATAGGAAGAGAGATCCATCTCCCCCCTCCCACCCCACCTCACCCAAAACACACTCCTGGGTCGCACCAAATGTCTTGTTTTTATAACTACAGGCTGGTCTGCTCACTCCACTTCTATTAGCATCAAATATTTACATGTCTCCTCAGAATGGAAATTTCTCTAATCCTGACTCGAGGCTGCTGTCAATCAATCCTCCTCTCCTCCCCTACGCATGCGCGCTCACGCGGTGCTGAAGGACAGCGACCGTCCCTCTCGGGAGCGCGCGCGGAGGCACAGTGATGCTCGACGAAGCAAAAAAAAGCTGGTTTGGTTAACCACGAATAATCAGCTGAAACACATCCACAGATGGTCAAATGTGAAATAAAAAAACAGAAAGCCTAGTTAAGATCCCCGTTAAGTGTGTTTCTGTCCATGCAACAATACGATGCCTTTAAATCAAGGAGGAAAAGAGAGAATAGTACCAAGCTCGTCTTGCAGCAGGGTGGATGTTTTGGAGCTTTAATAGCGGATTCCCGGTTTTAGCGGAACGATGACAGAAAGCACAAAAAAGACGACAAATGGCGCTCGGAGGCGGCATGTTTACGGCAGGAATCTAATTCAGGGTTAAAAAAAAACACGGACCGTCTTACAGAAGCAAAAGAAGACGAGACATTTGTTCTAATCATGATTCAAATTGACGAAAATACAGAAAATGTTTGCTCTCCGTCGCGCGTTATGTAACGCTCACCCCATGTCAGTGCTGTCTCCTCAGCAGAAACCACCTCAGACCCTCCTTTCCTCTCCTTTCCTTTCCTCTGTGCATAAATCAAATGACGGACACTGGTCTGTTTGTGTTTCTGCTCCATAGGTTGTGATTTATTCTTACCTTTTTGCTGGTTTGCTGGTCGGCGGAGAGGCTGGACACTGCGCCCTCCCAATTCTATCCCTCCTCCGACGCTCCTGTGTTTATCTTCCTATTTCCTCCTCCTCCCCCTCCTCCCATCTCCTCAACCCCTCTGTGGTTCCGGGAAAAGAAAAAGGGACTGGCTGGAATAGTGCTTCCGAAACTGGGTTGGGACGCAGGAAAAAGAGGGAACAATCGCGAATGAGCTGATATAATGCGGAGTGGGAACATGTCCTGCTTTTGTTTGACTGGAGTTTCCATGAAAGCCCAGCAGCAGGCCTAAATATATCAGAGCCTTGACAGCACATGATGACACGCTGGTAACACTGTTATAAGGTTAAGTAGTTAGAACCTGAGGAGACACTGAAGAGACTTGAAGTGATACTGCAGCACAATACTGACACTTAATAAATCAGGATATGTTTGAAAAGTTTTGGACCATTATTGATAAGACAGTTCAGGGGTCCTAGGACAAAAAACACTTAACCAAGTTAAGTGTAGCTTGAGTTGAGCTTGTTATGTCTGAACCCTCCAAATGATTTGCGCCTCATTAATCCTCAAGAATATATACAGATAAGAGAAATTCATTGGATGGATTATTTTATTTGAGCTTCAGTAGATGTATTGTTACTTAAACTTAGTGAAAGATGGATCGAACTTCCAAAGCTATCGCAGGAATTCTCATCTAATCACATCCATTCAAAGTGTTTTGATGGTGAACTGTATCACACACCTCTTGTCCCTTACTGATCAGCTGCTTTTCCACCGCGTTGTTCTCTCCACATTCTCCTCCTTGAAGTCAGCCTGCGTGGTTGATGAGAAGCACCACGTTTCCAGCAGGCATTGAACACACCACCACGTTGGATAAAATACTGTGCAAGCTTGAAAAAAAGGGTCGTTGATGGATTTATAAAAAGTGTCATCACAATATTTATCTAAAATATCAGGCTCGTGTAGGACGTTCATGTTACCCACAATGCAACAGTGACAGGTAACATCATGTATCCAGTACTTGCTCAGGGATCACTGCAGGATTTGTTGCAGTGTGCTTCTGTGATTGTCAGACTCAGATGTAAGGGTATGGCAGTTGTCTGCGTGTGTGTTTGTGTGTGTGAGAGTCGGCGCATGCAAGTGTTTTCTAGAGGTGTGTGTGTGTGTGTGTGTGTGCGTGTGTGTGTGTGGTATCGGGAGGCTACATCAGACAGACTTAACAAGTGTTCACTGTCTCCCTCCTCTCTCCTCTCATCCCCCTGACATGTCGTCGCTGGCAGCAGAAAAACTTGTCCCCCCCCTACTCCTCCATGCATATACACACGCACACACACATGCAGATTTCCAGCCCTCCTGCTCTTTCTCCTCCTCCCTCCCCCATTTTCTCCTTCAACAACATCCCCATTCAAGTGCATCAGCTCCAGGCATCCTTCCTCTCCGCGTCCCTCCCTCCCTCCCTCCCTCCCTCCCCATCGTTCACCAGTAGCCTAAGCACATAAAAAATACATCAAACCCAGCGGTCTGCCCAAGGCCTCGTCACACACAAAATCATCACTCCCTCCATCTCTCTCTGGAAAAAAAAAAATCAAGTTACAAAAGACTACTGCAGAGGACACTGATAGAGAGAGAGATAGGCTGAGCTTAGAGGACTGTGGGTCGTCTAGAAGACCTCCTGGGGAGAAAAGATTATTGTAATGTTAACATTAATCATTTTTCACACACACACACACACACACACACACACACACACACATACAACACACACCAGCACATGAAAAGAGTAAAAAGGAGCATGACTTACCTTGCGCATAATAAGACCTTGTTTGAATTGTACACAGCCTGCAGCGCCCTGGCCCACTTCGTTCAGTTCAGCTCCACATCTGCTGCAGCACCAGTCTCGGCTGTGACAGTGGCCGAGGGCGGCCGGCACCCGAAGGCAACACTGTCAGATCGCCAGTGCAAAGAGATGTACAACAGAGCACTGCTGGACCCCGAGCTCACAGCCAGCACTCTTAAAAATCAGCCAAATCAGCCTCGACGTGCTAAATTGAAACAGTAATCCACCACGGGTTGCTTTGCACTATAATTATACACTTTTATTTTAGGCTTAGATGTGAGCGGACACACACATACAGTGAACACGTCATGGCATACAGACAACACAGCAACACACCCCTGGGTGCTACAGCTCTTGTTTCTCTTCAATTATTCCACCCTCTGCCCTCTCTCATCCTTGTAATCTGAATAAAACCAGATCCGTGTCCTCTAGATATTTAGGATCCGGGCCTCAATGCCAAAACATGTAACCCTCCTCCTCTTTCAAGTGTGGTGTGAATTGGGAGTTCAGGGGGTTTTAGCTTTACTGTGTTGACCTCGTACTTGCCTCTCAGGGTGAAACAAAGTTGTGAAATTCAGTTCAGAGGAGCGTGTGGTGGAGACGTGGAAGAAGAGAAGAGGACAAAGAATTAATGGGTAATTAGGGAATAAAAAGGATAAGCAGAATTACTCTCAAGACATTATTCCTATTAAAATCTAATTAATTTGATTTCTTGACCCCGCAAACAGACCCTCAGGATTCAGAATCATCTTTATCCCAATTACTTTCATAGTAATGGCTAATGATACGTGCAGCTTCATGCCAAAACCTACCAAACTATGCCCTGTCCTGAAGCCTATTGGACCCCGATGTGTCACGAAATGACGTTGTGAGGTTTCTGACTCAGAAAAAAAACACAAGAGGTGCAAATGTAACTTATATTTTGATCAACACCACCAGGATTAAATCAGTTTGCCTGCAGGTGAAGCAGCTCGCTACAAGCGGGGGCCCACCATGAGCCTTCTGGCGTTGGCCCCTAATGATGTGTAATGGGGCCTCCTGCGCCCATCCTAACCCCGGGACCTTCTCCTAATCACCGTGGATACTAATGAGATGGAGAGACATGAAAGGACTCGTTAGAAGATCCTCTCTTCAATGCCGGCCTATTATTAGTGACTTACCAAATCATTAGTCTCTAAACTACATTTGTGCTGTGAGAAAAAAGTGAAAGAAAGAGTGAAAGTAAAAGGAATCTTAAAGTGTGGAGGTTTCCAGCAAAGGACAGACGACGAGGGTCTGCTGGGTCCGGAGGACATCCTTCAGTCAACAACATTGTTTGTCCAGAAGCAGAACGCATTGAACTTAATACATCACATTTCAAAAGAAAAACAAGGACGAAAATAGAAAGATATTTTTCTCAAACAAGTGAGGTATTATGCATCCAACTTTCCCCTGATATCCAAGTGTTATGTCCTCAGCTGAATCTCGAACAGTGGCCCCCTTTGCTGCGCTCGATGTGAAACTGCTTGAAGCCATGAGCGGGTTTAATGAATTCATGTACAGACGGATCATCGAAAAATAAATATCCAAGTCAAAAATCAAATGCTCCTTCATTTCTAACCTTCGCGGTGTCATGTAGAACACAGAATCAATGGTTCGAAGCTGAATTTACAATAAAAAGCTTCAGCCCACCGTAATAGTTGGTAGTGCAAACAGTGTTCTCCAATTGGTCAAAGAAAAACACATAATGTTTGTGCACGTTCACATAAACTATCTAGAAACTTGGCGTTGTGTCTGACAGAGGAAAAACAAGCAACGTTTTATAATACCCTTTTATTTACAATGTAAAACAAATACATTTGAAAGCATTGTACAAAAACATCCCTAGTGATTTAAATCCAAAATCAATCCTATTTACATGATAAAAACTGTTTAAATGGACAGACGTCCAAATAAAGTCAAGTAGGTTGAGGCAGATGATCGCCTCTGACGGCAAACCAGATTTGAAATGTGTGTTTGGAAGCAGCTGACCGGGTCAAACATCAAGATGATACCTCTCTGGTGTTCTTTAGTTTGAGTGGCAAATCGAACGACCAGCTGTATTTGTACGTTGATGTTAAGAAGCCATCCAGCCACCTCCATCAGTACCTTTGTTGAACTGGTAAATGAACTGCTGGAGGCTGCTGGTACCCGTCAACTGGTGAATGACTGATGGCTTCAAAGCCACCTGACGATTCTTATTCAGTTGCAACACGACCTCAGTGATTCAGGAAGTTGAAAATGCTTCTCTGGGGGCCCTTCGTCTGTCCAGCACTTGTATCCTCCCTGCAGACCCTCTTGGCTGCTGGGTTCACAGCCCCAACATGACCTCTCTTCTTAATCATCTGAAGATCAAACATAAAATAAAACGATGAATATCGACGATATCTGCACGCGGTTGCACAAATATGAACTTGGTGAAAGAGTACGTGGGTAAATTCATTGGGGTTCAATGGTAGCCAGATATATCACTTGAAACGTATGCACTGATGTATCAGCGCCTGTGCTGTGTGGGCTTTAGCTCCACCTAGTGGCATAACTTTAGAAGGCATTACCTCACAAACCTGACTCTTTACTGTCATTGCATACTTTTTATAGAAACAAGGAGATGCTGCTACCTGCTGATGGCTCTTTTGTTTTTACAAAGTATAGATTTTGGATTACTTGTACACAGTTGCTGCATTTTCTAGTTAAAGTTCTCTGCAGAGAAAGTACGCTTAAGGAAACAGAGACAATGCAAACAGACATTGTCTGTAAATACATAAACATCACAGAAACATGAGGAAGTTGCAGGAAGAAATCAATTCCGGTGATAATGACAAAGAGTAGTAGTATTAGTATTTCTGAGAAGTGTTTGCAGACTGTCTGATATTATTGTTGCTAAAATGGCTAAGTACCCTCAATTACTTCAATACTTCGTCTGGTTTCAAATACAGGATGTAAGTTTGAAGTGCTATTAGAATATTACTACCAGGTTCTTGTGTTTTACTACCTGATTTTATCACAGTTTTTTATCCATGTGTGCTTCGCTATTTTGTACATAGAGCAAATGAGGAAGACAATTTAGTTCCCTGTTTACAGAATACAACTTCTGTCCGTGGAGAGAACAACAATATATTCTACCCTGTGTGAGAAGTTTCGAGGAAATGTCATCACAAACAGTCATTTCCTAAGTTACATTTATGTGCAGCAAGCTCCCCGTCTCACCGTCTATAGAGATAGTACGACATGATGCATTTGTTTCACTCACCTGCTTCTGAGGGGCATCGGAGGTCGAGCCGTCCTTCTCAGGAGACAATGTTTGAAAGAGGAATCCTCGGCTGTTTCTGGGCGCCAGAAGATTCCCCTCTGATATCGAAGCCAACTTCTTGAGGACGGAGTGAGGCTGGCTGAGGAGTGAACCTCTCTTCACCTGGAGGAAATCAATAAAGCAGACATTCTAGATTGTCCTTGTAAGGACAGACAATCACAGACAGACAGTATCACAGACAATAGTCGGTGTGATGAACTTTTCTGGTTTAATATTTAAAGCCTGTTGGCAAAATCCAATTGCCTATCTCATTCTGTCATCACTCTTAAGGTGAACGTTTTTCAGTTCGTAGTAGTTGTAAATACCAAGTAGACAACTAGTGGCACAGAATCCTTACGCTTACAAATGACAGCTGCAAAGACAAACGTCTTCATTAGCGTGAGAGCAGCTTAGGGAGTTCACCAACCAGTGATTACTCTGAAGTCATGAGATTAAGCTTCCTTCAAGTAGCAGCAGCAAAACAATAGAAAACAGCCGAGTAAAATGCAGGCGGAGCAGATCAACTTAAGTGTTGCATCCTGCTTACAAGTGTAGTAATTAGTACGTTCTCTGTGTATTCTCAGTGACATACCTGTAAGGGTTTTGAGGGTCTCTGGAAGGGATTGAGCACTGATGAGGTATTTTCAGGTTGTGGTGTCACAGGCAGCTCTGGATTGGAAATTGTAAAAGTTGGGAACAGGGAAATAATGAGTGAAATCTCATCTGTAAACCAATATTTCTATAAACAGACTATAACATGTTTCCAAAACATCAACATGTATGGTCAGTGTGTATTTATATACTCATAATGCCCCGAGGAAACGAGTTTCCTTATGAACCTGTTTGTGTTCCTTTGTGGGTCATGGGAATCTAGTTTGGAGTCGTCGTATCAAACTAACCTTTCTTCTGTAGAGTCTTGGCAGTCAGTTTCTTGGCCAGCTTCATGAACTGGCTGTCTTCCTCTCCAATTTTTTCATCATCAGCATCCAAGTCTTCCCCTTTTTTGGCTTTCTGCTGTGACTGTGGGAGCGAGACGGAAAGGAATGGAGACAATATAACAACAGTCCCTTTCAGAGAGAGGAATGACTCTACCCACAGTTCACAGACAGAACTGTCTTATGTCGGCATTGAAAGATTTGGACGCTTCTTTCTCTTAATAGATGCAAACAGGTTTCCAGACATATAAATCTACCTGTTCTCTCAGCCACTGTTCTCGCTCCAATCTCTCCTTCCTCCTCTGGAGCTCAGACTGGTCCACATCATCCTCCTCCTCCTCCTCCCCACCCTCAGCTCCCATCCTGTCCGTATCGAAACCATCGTCTGGAGGAAAGATTAAAAGGAGACTTGAAATTAGCAAGCAAATTCAAAAGATAGTTGATCACTCCTAAACATTTGATGGAGAATGCAACCACATGTTAAATCATATTTCCTCCAAATGTTCTCAATTCAATATTAACTACCAGGAACTAAATACTTGCCTATGTTTTTCCAGCGGAAGCGGCGAGCTCGTCCCGGGCCGTCCGAGTGCAAATCTCCATCTGCTAGGTAACGTTCCTGATAGAGCCTCAGACGACGCTTGTCATCATCCATTACCTGTTTCCTGTAAAGACAATGGATATATTTCAAAACGTTTAGCTCTTGGGATAAAAACAATTTAAGATACAAAATGCCTTCTGGAAGTTTTTCCAAAAGCTGTCCTCTTATGACGGGATCAGACGACACAAACTGGTCGCTGACACGTACGAAGAACAGGCATCTTTATCCTATTTATATAATCTACAATCAGCAATGTGGCGTCTGGGACGCCCCACCACACCACGATGGAGTGTCATCAACATCAGCGTTACAAATGGTTGTAGAACTGATCACAACATGATAACATAGTGAGAAACAATCTTTCACTCACATGTGGATCTTATTAACTTGGTCTTGCAGCTCGTCGTCAGATGGAAGCTCTTCCAGGAGCTCCTCTTCCTCATACTCGCTCCCTCTGTCGCTGTCTTCATCGTCGCTACCCTCGTCACTGCCCGACAACTCAGCCTCTGAGTCCAGGTAGTCAGTCATTCGCCTGTGAAGAGGATGCAAGTCAGTCAGACGTGTGCTGTAGTGTTTGATGATAACAGCTGGAGTGCTTCTATGTTCTATGAACATGCTGGACTGTGTGAATGAAGGTCGCCTTCATTCTTCACTTACATTTTCTTCTTTTTCTTGACTGGACGCGTTGCAAACACACCGTTCATCTCCTCCTCTTCTACCTCATTGTCTCCCTCTTCCTCTCCGGCATCGTCCTCATCCTCAGCTTCTTCGTCTTCATCTTCCTCTTCTTCATCCTCCTATAAAAAGCGATAATTGACTTGTTTCGTTATTTGGAAGAAATCATAAGAGACACTGAGGTTTGTGTTTGCAGGGACTTACCACATCTGACAGAAGCCGGAACTCACAGTCCTCTTCCTCCTCTTCCTGTTCTTCTTCTTCTTCCTCCTTTTGCTTAGTTTTACTGTAGAGAGAAGAATCATTATGAAAATCTCATATTGCCAATCGATGAATATTTCAGTCATCCTCTTATCAAGTGAAGGGATTGACTGACAGTGTTCTCTATAGTTAGTTTATCAGTGAATGATTAGATTGTATCATTTGAATATTACCTGTGTTGTGATGGTGAGGTCATGTGAGTCGAACCTAAAATTGTCAGATAGAGAAGACAAATATAAATGCAGGGGCTCAGAATATTTTAAAAACCACAATCCAAATTTGTTTAAACAGCTAGTTTATCGTCAGGCCAGTCTATATTGTACACTTCCTTACCTGGACTTGGAAATTTGCCCGAACACAGCCCCATCAGCTGATCCATGGTATTGTCGGTATCTTCATCCTGTTGTCTCTCCTTACTCTTCTCCGTTTCCCTCTGCTCCTCTTCGGCCTGTGTTTGTGGAAACGCCCCTGAGCACAACCCGAGCAGCTCTTCCTCCTGCGCGGCCCCAGGGCCTCTTGCCTCCCCTCCACTAGAGCTCCTCTCCACTGTCCCAAAAACACCTGAGCACATCCCTAAAAGCTCCCCCATGTTGGCATCCATTGCATTTTCATCCAGGCTGTCCAGGATCAACTGTCTCTTGTGGGAGCCAGGCACACCAGGGCGAGGCCCCACATTGAGGAAGCCATCTGCGTCAAGTAACTGCGACTGGGCGTCATCCTCCAGGGAGAAGCAGCCTTCCGAGTCTCCTAGACCAGGACCGGGAGCTGCTCCACCCAGAGTCCCAGAGTCAGCACCTGGGGAGGGAGGCGCGTACAAATCCTGGGAGTCCTCAACTGGGAGGCAGAGAGAGGGCTCAGAGAGTTTGCCCGAGCTCTGTTGAACAGGGAGATGACATCACATATATAAGTTGAAAAACGTGTGTCAAGCCTTTTATCTTTATCAGAAATACGTTTAACACGGATGAGGTTGGGCGCTTCGAGACGGAAAATGAATTCCCTTACTCACCTTAGAAGCAGATCCGAGGAAGCTGGGCCTGAAGTGGCAGGGCGAAGGGGAGCGGAATATGGAGGAGTTGGAAACACCTCTTCCTGTGCGCTGATGACTGACAGGCTGGTAAGAGGTGATCATGGATCCTGCCAGCTCAAAGCTGCTGTTGTGACTGTTGTCCTTCCCCAGAGATTGAGAGTCGTCCTCCTCTGCAGAGAAAATGATAGGAACATCTTCTGCATTAGAACAACATTAAACCATGATCAATACGTTGGAAGCATCTTCCCTGATAAACAGTCACAGTAATTCAATATCAATATATTAGAACTAAGCATCTGTATGTTTAGGAAGTATAAAAGAGCTGAACAGAGGACCTTACCCATCTTATTTCTGCTGTCCTGTCCAGAGGTAACAGACCTCCTTAAGCCATCACTGAAAAAGGAAAACACTGCATTGGAAGCTTCACTAGCCAAAATGGAAATGCTCGCAATAAAAGGGAAACATTCCAAGTTATGAACAGGACACAAATACAAGTTTTATAAAGGCAGTCTCATTATTGCAAAATGTCTTGCAGATAATAAACAAAGAACCAGAAACTCTGAACCAACTTACCCGGTGCGAGAGCAGGAGCTGCCAGGGAACAGCATGAGAGTGCCATCTGTGTTAACAAGGTCAGGAGTTGGCGAAGGGCCGATCAGCGCCACAGGAGAAGTGCTCCTGATACTCTGGACTACACTGCCTTCTTCTTCCTCCACGTCATCCTCACCATCATCGCCTCCCAATAAGTCCTCCACACCCTGGGACAGAGAAAAGTCACGGTGTTTAAAACACTACAAAAAAGGGACAAAAGCAGAATACATAAAGTAGAAAAATCCTCTTACTTCTTCCTCCTCAGACTCATCTGTCATCTCTTCCTCCTCTTCTTCCTCTCCGCACTCTTCATTGTCTAGGCGATTCATCTCTGCCTTGCGTGCCCTCTCCTCCTTTCTCCGCTGGGCCATGGCGTTCTGCAGACGCTGCTTCAGAGTCAAGAGCTTCTCTCCTTCATGAATAAGACAAGAGGTTTTGATCAAGAAACAGGCAGTTTGCAGTGAATGCATGGTAAACCCTTAGTTTGCACCGTTAGCTTGAATAAGATATGTCCTCCTCTGTTAATGATTCTAAAGTGATCAACACCTCTGTCTTCAATATACTTCAATGAATACTTCATGAAGAAATCCTGCACGTGCGTGTTATGTGTATATTCTTACCAGGTTTGGTGACCACTTGTTCCTCCGCGCCCTCTTTCACAGTGACAGTGACCGACTCACTGTGCAACTCTTCCTGGCCGGACGGGGTGCTGTCTTTGCGGATGATGTTGATCTGCATCGTACGCTCTCCAAGGGGACGAGTGGGCGGTTGGATGTGGCGAAGATATCGCTCTTTCAGCGCTTCGACACCTGTTGGCGGCAAAGAAGGAAAAGGAGATGTCAATGCGATGATATGGTAATGTCAC
Source organism: Macroramphosus scolopax (assembly GCA_901007825.1). Classification (NCBI taxonomy): domain Eukaryota; kingdom Metazoa; phylum Chordata; class Actinopteri; order Syngnathiformes; family Centriscidae; genus Macroramphosus; species Macroramphosus scolopax. The sequence continues at coordinate 18,460 of CAAKHC010013690.1, read as the reverse complement.
TTTCAATAACTACCCAGTCTTAATGTTAATATCCAAAAAGCATCTGAACTGACCAGGGTTGAGCTGTGCAGGATCCAGGTGAACAAAGCCACCATTATCAGCGCATAGTTTAGCCACAGGTGGGGGCTCTAGTCCAAGCTCCTTCAGTCTGGCTAATCTGTCCTTCTTGAGCTTGGTTGGTTTCTGCACTGAAAGTTCTGCTGAGGCAGGATCTATGCACCCAGATAGGGATAAAGGCTTAAGCAAAGCCCCAGATCCAGCCTCTTCTTCTCGGGCTGCAGAGTCAGACAAGGTCGCCTGGCTTTGATCCAAGGGGGCAACAGAGGGATTTTCTCCAGTGTCAGACACAGGTTTCTCTCCATCATCTGTTGTGGTCGACTCCTGCAGACTCTCCGAGAGGTAAAGCATTGGGCCCGATTCCTGGTCTGCGCTCACAGAAGCTTCTCTTGCCTGACTGAGGGCCTCCTGCTGTGGGGACGAAGTGGCGGCAGGCTGAGTTAGGGGCAGGATCTGAGTGGCTGAGAGATTTAGGGAGGAAGGAGAATTCTGCTTTGCAGCTGTCTGCAGGGGTTCACTGGGAGGATTTACAGGAGGTGGGGGTGGAGCTGACGTTGTCTTGAGTAACATGGCTGAATACTTTGAAGATCTACAAGGGAAAGATAAAACATTATTAGCCTCTGTAGGTTATTACAACAGCGTTAAAACTTTTAACGAACTTTGATTCAGTTTGTCATTGATGGTAAATTAGACATTTGCCAAGATTTTTCACAGAAACTAAATACTGATGATTGGGATAAGTAGCTGGTCTGTACTAAAATCAGATGTGATGTTTGTGTGTATTTACTTCAGCAACGCCATGGCAGGGCCTTCTGGCCTGGCTCTCTTCTTTAAGAACTCGTTGATGGTCTTTGGCTCTGGGATGTGGTAGGGCAGGCCAAGTCTCGACTCTACAAAGTAAGGAAAATTTCAAGGATGTACTCTCACTAGTAGAAAAGACACAAGACACCTCTTTCCGTAAGCAAAGCACAGATTTGTGATTATCATTTAAAAGCAAGCCAACTTCAGGAGGAAAAGCCAACATATGGATATTCAGTAGAGAAGAAAAGTGTGAAAAAAAAACAACAACTAAAGTGTTCCGTGTTAACTGACCTCTGATCAGCCTCTGAGACTCACTGTGGAGCTGCCTCATCGCGTCTTTGCTGGCACGTGCAGCTTTTCTCTCCTGATAACCAAAAATTTCAAATTCGATTTTTTTTCCCAATGACAGCGTTTAGTATTCATTATTTTTAGAGCAGCTGGCATTGCATACCACACGCTGGGGTTTTTCTGGTTCATCTTCATCTCCCTCCTCTTCTTCATTAAAGAGAGGTTCCTGCACAAACATATCAACTGATCATGAAAAAGCCTTTCTAAACAACCATAATATAACTATAGTTTAAAAGCAACAAGGCAACAATGTATAAAATGAATAACACTAACTACCTTGTGTTTTTTCATCTTTTGCTTGACTGCTGCTCGGATGACATCCAGAGACTCTTCTTCCTCCTGGTCCTCATCCACACCAGTGTCAAACAGATCTGAGTTGCCCAGCAGACATCCACTGTCATTCAGAGCTGGAGGAATAGGTGTGTCCTGGGTGCAAAAAGATCTTTGTAAATCTCAGGCTGTCTCTTTTCTTTTAACAGTCAGTTGATTCCACCTCTGCGGGTGTAACACCACATACATTTACAAGGTCTCTGCATATTTTTTAATGACCTGTCAAGGAGGTTATGTTTTCATTGCAGGATTATGCAAACGCTACCTGGCCAATTTTCAAGAAATTCTGAGGAGGGGTCAAGGTCAAAGAAGGAACTGAAAACACTGCATTTTATTTCTCTCTCTCCTCTGAACACCGTCCTTGTAGGAGTTCTGCGCTCTCTGGATACTCTTCTAGTTAACAGAATTTGCTACCTTTTGTAGATTCAGGATTTAATAATCATTCTTAATAGATACAAACATCAGAATGAGTGAAGAAACACTGAAGAAAAAGAAATAAATATCAGCATTATTGTTTCAAATTGTATTCCGTATAAACCCTATGACCCATTTCCAAATCTAATAAGACTTACAGGCGAGTGACAAATTAAAAGGGAAAACTCATACATTAGTTTTCCCTGTTTTCCCAGGATGTCTTTAATTCATCACCTGTCCGTTTAAGTGACCGCATAACTTACCACACATTTCCAGGAGCACCACAAACTTAACACCTCAGAGGTGAAAGATGAAAAAATACCCCTGGAAGGAGTTGAAAGTCAACTCACCTCATTCAATTCAGAGAACCTCTCTTTCTTCTTCAGTTTTTCCACTGCTTTGCTACGCTTCTCCTTTTTCTCCTGGTGCCTCTGGCTCCTCTCTCTTGTCTTCTTCGACTCTTTCACTGGCTTTGCTTCCTTCTGCTGCTCCTCCACTTCTTTACATCTCTCTTGCTCAGGCTCACTGTCTTCACTGTCGACGGGAACACGGGTTATTCTCTTGCTCTTCCAGACCCTTTTCTCTTGACGCTCACACTTCTCTTCTGTCTTCTCTATCTCTTCTCCACTCGAAGCAGATAACACCAGTGCTTCAGCCATGTGTACACTGTTATCCACAGCTGCATCCTCCTCCTCACTATCGCTGTCCCGGATGGCATTATGACGAGGCTTTCGGTGTACGGTGATGTCTTCATCGTCGTCAGAATCTAACAGCAACATACACATTTAGAAACAGGCAGATAGCAAAACATAAACATATTAAATGTGATTATTTACAACAAGGGTTTTCTTGAAGTTAAAATATCAGTATCCATAATTGGCAAGTACATTCAGGAAAGTGCTTGAGCAACTCTTTGGCTTGATTTGCAAAACTTTAGCGAAATTGCGAAAGACTAGTACAGGCAGATTTCACTCTGAGTGAGTATTGGGTATCAGGGGATACAAATAGTGACTTGCAATTTTGAAAAGCTTTGTGTCCAGTAATACAATTACATTATGTTTTAGGGGTAACTAATAAATTCACTTTAATATTGCAGACATCTACTCATTCACACAGCCAACTGTAGCTTTGTCCTATCTCAGATTAAACGATCTTATATTGTTGTGTGACTTCACCTGGATGCTGTTCTCTACTGTTGTTCGTCTCTTGCACCATATCCTCTGTTGGAGAGCCCATACCGCTGTCCGAGTCGCTCCCTGGTGCTGCTTGGACCTCAGCTGGGAGCCTCTCAGTCTGGGTACATTCAAACAGAACATCCTTCAACCATCACCAAGTATCTTTCTCTTTATCAAAAATACATGGGCATTACAAGTTACTCTGATTTCTGTTTAGAAATAGAGTCGATTTTTTTTAATTATAGCTAAAGCACAAATCGGTCAACTCGATTTTTAATGGAATTCAATATTGCTAGCAGTGTTATCTCTTCATAGGTAGCAGGCCAAGGTGGTAAAGGTAGTTGTCCAACTTACTGAAAAAATACACTATCTTAAAGTTACTAACCATTCATAGGATCTTTTAGCAAGGTTAACGTGAATTGTGGATGTTTATTGTGTGTGTGTGGATGTTTAAGTGCATTAGTGGCGCCTTTGGGTAAACTAAACAATGAGCACATATGTTAGCTTAAATGGCTCCAGCCTGCAACGTTGGTGTAGCTAGCGCTGCATGCACTATTTAGTAACGTTAAAACAAATGTCGAAACCATAGGTTTAATTCCGTAACGTTTCAGAGACTGAGTGAGTGAATGTTGTATATATGTGACATTTCAACAAAAATCCTTAAGTACATATAAACTAGAACTAAGATATGTTAAATCGAAGTGAGCGGGCCGCTTTAATAACCCGCATTCAAGCTGGCTAAACCTAACATAGCGAGCTAGCTAGTCGGCTAACACTAAAAATAACATAAATAACACAAATGTCTTTCTATTAGAATACTTGTTAGCTAACCAGTCATCAGTCACAATATAATACCAATGCGGACTTATAAGTGATGTTAAATGATTTCACAGTAGACAGATGTTCAAGTTAGCTACCGCCGAGAGCAATTCCTCACCAGTTGTTGAGAAAGGACCAGGCTCATCTTAGTCCGCCGGGTAGTTAACGCTCTTTTGTAAAATGAACCAGTGGAGAAAAACTTTAACTAGACACCACAGACGCCCAATACTTATGTCTGCGTGACAAACGCTGTTATAGTCCTTTTCGGCGCATTTAGACGGTGTTTAAACGGTCTTACACTGTTCCTCCCGCCTGTTCCCAACACACCGAATTGAATGTTTTATCTTTCGCGCGCCGTGACAGCTGGCTTGCAGTTTTTCGTCATCTGGGTGTCAATCGCCCTGTTCTCGCTTTCCCATTGGTTGGTTGGGATTTTTGTTACCACCCTTTTTTCAGGACACTGAATAATTAGATCATCGGTACTGCTCGGGCGGGCGGGGTAGAAAGGTCATTTTGGTTTACGAGTAAAGCAAATAAAAAAGGCAGCCTGGCTCACTTACATTAAAATGTAGCTTGTCCTAGTTTATTTATCTTAATGTCTCCTTTATTGCAATCTGCTGTTGGTTAGGTACATTTTGTTGAATTACATTCTGAACAGAGATGGACTATTTGTTGGACATATTTAGACTACTTAAGTGAAAGTATAGTTATCTCTTCATAGAGTAACTTAATGGAAAGTATGAAGTATTCATAGCAGACTCTCTTTGAGTCAACGTTGTTAAGTTGGTATATGAGATAATAATACTGAGGTAGAAAGGGCATTTGAGTTGAAATGGAACTACACACAACCCTAAACGTAATCAAGTTGTGTACAGATACTCAAAATGATACTCCAGTGAATCAAGGAGTATTTATGTGTTTTTCACGTAGTATGCTTTATAAAAATAATAAAACACTCAAAGGACACTAATTCTACATTTTGTTAATAATAAATCTATTTAAGTGAGATTAGGATTGCAGGATTTGTTGCTGTACTATAGCAAATTATCAGGGCTTCATTGCCATATTTCTCAAGGATCTGCACAGTATGTTGTTTTCAACTCTTATATTATGATGTATACCAATGGGACGTTACTGTAACTGTTCGTAACTACTATGTCCACTCATATCCAGAGAGTGGTTCTCCCTCCGACTGACTGAGTTCATTAAAGTTTCATCTGTCAGTGCGGTACACTAAATTACGCATGCGCACAACGGACTCTACGTCTTCTCTTTGGCGCATGCGTAGTTACAAATCCCCAGCAGAAGCAGCAGTAGTTCAGGTCAGCCAGCCCAGTCAGCAGTCATCCTCGTCTATCTATATTCCCTTTTCTTAAATTAGCCACTTTAAGCTTCGCGATACCGCCCCCAATTTCAGCGTCGGTACGGAGCCGCCAGGCCGGGACAGAGACGGAGAGTGAGGCCTCGGCCATGGAAGCGCTCGGACCCGGTAAGAAATGAGAAAATTATTTGAACCGAGCGGGGAGAGAGAGACGTGTGTGGGGCTCGGATACGCCGCTTCACTGTGGACCGAGGCTGCAGTGAGGCCTCCGTGCCTTGACGGGAAAACAAACCAAGGCCCAGCCCGTCTATGTGTGTGAGACATTATTTACATCGAGAGGGAACCACGTTTTACATGCAAACGGCAAATGTGTGTTTTAGTTGGTTATCCAGTCATTTCTGTTGGATATTATTTATCTCGGAGCACGCACAGCTCGTCGTGTCGGATGTGGTATTGTGTGTAGCGGGGATTTAACTAACGTTAGGACCTTCCTTCCTCCTTCCTTCCGCGTCGTGGTGTTTATGTTGATGTTTGCACACGGTGTGTTTCTATTCTGGCCACAGAACGACGACATTGTTTGGATAGTGAAACTAAACAATACCTTCGAAATATGGCTAAATATCTCGCATGTGTTAAACACATTTTTTAAATCGTTTAAATTAGAACGATTGGCGTCAGGAACAGTGCGTCTCTTCGGGCAGCCCCTCTCCAAGATGACAGCGAAGGATGGAAAAACAAAATGAATGCCGATATAATCAACACATATTGCTGGCGTTAAATGAGCAGACATGTGCATTTTGTGATATGTAATTTACTAGATTTATGCGGGTCTGTCATTGCTTATGCCCCTCTCTATGGGCAGCAGCCATGCGCATGTGAGCACAGCAGGGATGGATAGCGCTTTGAGCGATCAGATCTGCAGGCCAGCTCCATATTATCCATCTCCTATATGATAACAAAGGCACTTATCTTCCAACGGTGCAGCGATTTAATGGTAATTCATGCCATGGAAAGGAAGCCCTATACCTGACTGCTGATCGCCAGTTTATAGTCACTACCTGCAGAATTGGTTTCCTACAAAGATTCGTTGTTGCTCTTCTTGTTTGTGAAATGCGCCTTTTCATACGAGGTGAATTGGGAGCAGCGGGGAGAGCAAATCACCTCTTTTTGCGACACTGAAAAAAATGTTAATTTTATGACTTGCTTTATTCATGTCCACACGCATTGCCCACAAGACTCAGAAGCAAGACGGTGTTTTTAAGAAATACACATTTTGGGGTGAAATTTGCATTGCATAAACATTCAGATATATGTTTCAGGAATGCATCGTGCAATGGAAAGGTCCAGGGGGATGCTTGGAAAGAACAAATTCATCAACTAGTGTGTGAGCCCTGATGGCCTCATTGTCACACATAACTTTTGCACATTTTTATCCAATGATTGTTTAGAGGATAGCAGGTTTGCCAGTCACAGCAGTGATTCATTTCATAATAATCAAGACAGCTGCAGTATTATAATTTTTTCACATCCAGTACCAACCCCTGAACTTTTAGCCCCATATTGCATTTGTAGGAGGTGTAGTCATTTATTTTCTTCAAAACAGGTTAAGCTTTGCAGAATATATTTCATTGTCATTAAATACACTTTCTGATTGTAATTCAGCTGTATAATTTTATTCTGCAGTAAGTCTAGTAGTAGCAGCAGCAGCATAGCAGTTGATTGTTTTCAATGCTTATAAGGACAATTAGCAAGAATAACTTGAGAATCAAGTGTGCATGTTGCAAATTTGCTCTTGTCTACGGCCTGTGTCGTCCCTCCAAATGTTTGTTTTCACTACATGGTTGATAGTTTCAGATCAGACTCGGCTGTAATAACTTGAAACTTGTACTTAGGTTATTATGTTTTAGATGAGGTGTTTGAGGTTTTTGTGTAGCTGAAATTGTTTAGACAGTGCATCATAAGCTGCGTGTAATGCTTATGGTTACACCTGGACTGCTGACGTAAATCAGCTGAATCACTTCTAAATTATTCCAGATGTATTTTAAGTCGCAAATGAACAGGCGTATTCAGATACTCACTAGAAAAGAAACGTTTGTCTACATTGAGAGATGTTATTTTGGGCTAATAAAAAAACTCTTTTCTCTTGGAGGCATAAATTGTGAATGAAAACACTTGCTTGTATATCAGAAATTCATCATATTTACAACTGAAAACACGAAGATGTTTGCAAAAAGACAAAACCCTTGAGGGAAAAATTTTAGCAGGATTTAATGAGTATGAGATGTCACGCAGGGAATGTAGTTTTTTTTGGTTCTTTTAAGCAAACCTCTGTACTGCTGGTCAGGAAATTCATGCATTCTCTGGAAGTAGCATGTAACATGTGCTGCAGCCCAGACGCTAAATAAAATATATGCAAATAATTTAGACAAAATATCTTTACTTGAATCTGAACCCACCTGTTAGTGGTAGAATGTAATTGCTCCTGAGTCAACAGCTAAGAATTTGACTTCTTCTAATAAGCAGGCGCCTCCATCTTATGAATTAGTCAATTCATATACGCAGTTCTTGGCCTTTTCACCAGTCCAGTGCGGTACCGTTTATCCAGGTGACTTTCAGGTGTAGGCGTCAATGCCTGCCCAGTGCTGTTATTCTCTGACTCATCACCAGGCCAAGCCACCATCCGCATGCTCATTTTAAGCCCAGCTGACTCTCTGCTTGTTAACACTGTGGTTACCAGAGACACGTTGATAGGCTCAGCAAATGTGCGTTTTCCGCACACTATTTCATGTTTCTGAATAATGAGATATTTGAAGAGGAAAATCCACATTGTACGGCAGGCAGTCAGCCATGTGGATCTTTGTACGTTATTGGACAATTTTAATCTATGCTGAGAAATGCACAGAGACCACATAAAGAGCAGAAGAGCTATTTTCACTTCCTCCATGGCTCTTGAGTAGATGCAGTTCTGTCTAACTTGGAGCCGAAGCATAAAATCATGGACTCGTGTTGATCAGCTGTTTCAATTGAAGTTTCTCTGTGTAATAATCATGCTTATCTAAATCGTTTATTTTGTCAGACACAAGGGTTCAATTCATCAACCCAATGTTCATTAACAGTGCATGCAGCTCACTAGTGTGACGTGTAACACAAGAAAGCTGAGCAACATAAGATTGCTGGGAAAATATACATTTATATCAAGAATAGACTGTAACGTGCATCCCATTTATATCAATTTGGGTTTACACAAGAACCACTAACCACTACCATTAAGAACCACTCAGCAGTGTCCTAAAGAAACTTTTGACCTTTCGTGACATGGGGAAATAGATTTTTTTGCAAATCTAATTCAGAATTCAAGACATTTCATTTAGATAATAACATTATCTTCAATACAAACTAAAGACGGGTGCTCTAGGTGGCCTGTGACGTGAGCTCCTTCGCTTCGGTCTCAAGCATCCCAATGGTTTTGAGATACATGTGGCGCTTATGTCTTCACTGTATAGGGAAGAACACCAGTAATATCCTCTTAGCCATTGTGCCGGATACTTTGTCCCATGACTTTTTACCCGCCAGTGTGGCACGTAGCTTTACTGCGACTTTCTCACCAAATGGAAATTCTACCTGTATTTGGTGCTTGGCGGATGATGATTTCAGACCTCACCCCTCATTATAACCCACAACAGTTTAAGAGCACCACAAATTACAGCCCCCAAAATGACTTGTTTTATAATAAATCAACACCTCTCAAACAGAGTCAATAAAGACTGATTATAGTCCTCATGAAGGGAGAATTACTGCAGGGCTGTAGTATGAGTCAGTTAGTTTTGTCTAGGTGTCCCTAATGAATTGGCAAGTGAGATTACAAGTTCATGAGAAGCAAGGCTGCTTGAAGACACATTCGATGATACAAATAAGTTGAAGGACTGTCTTGTTCATGGACCATATATTACCTGTACATTTGCAGCTTTGATTTCTGATTTCCCTGTGACGCTTGCATGCCTGGGTTTCATGTGATTCCACAGAGTCCTGGACACTGTAATCTTTGTCTGTTTTTATCCCTCCTTAATTTCTGTGGATACTTTTTGTGTAGGAATATTTTCATTGATTAAAATCTCCTAACAACAATAATGCTTAAACTTACAAAATAAAAAAGAGAACAGAAAGGCAGGGGAAATACTCAACATCTGCAGACGCTTTCTTATGTGTTTTTTGTTTCTCACGTGCACAGTTAGTGTTTATTCTTTTCTACTGCATTTGTTAGTGTTCATTAGCTAAACCAAGACCATGCTGAAACTCAGAAATCGACGCCATTTCTAAGTGTAGTAGTGTGGCAGCTGAGGAGGCTATACATAGGCACAGATCTGTTTTTGGTGAAAGTGGAGGAGGACCTAGAAGTGAGGAACTCGCTGTGCTTCATGCAAGTAGACTGAAACCCTTTCTGTAGTATTTGTGCATGCAACTAGTGAAAAGATAAAATAAGAATAATGTACAATGTCACACAGTTCAGAATACTAGACTTAAAATACGTTTCAACTTTGAGAAAGGTCGAACATGTATTCATTTTTTCAGAAATATCCTATTTTAGAGTTTATAAAAACAGTTATTCACTGGGTTAGGTAGTAAATTCTTTTGAAATTCAACCAGCCCATCTCATGCACACAATACATTTGACTGCATGTAAGGCTTCCTGCACAAACAACCAGCATGCAGCACCACAAAAAGGAACCTTCAATGAATGAACCTGAATCACCACTGAATTGCAATACATGTGAGATCAATATGTGCTTGTGACACATAATGCAGTGGCAAACACTCAATGTTCAGCTTGTCGGTTTGCAGCACAGCGTACAGTGTTTGAAGCTCCTTTTGTTGCCATCAGTAACAAGGCCAGCAGGATGAAGTAGAGTGAATCATCAAATTATTTTAATTCAAGCCAGGACAAAGGAAATCAGACATGTTACAAATAGCCTCTTTGTTCAAGACTTTATCAGAAACATAATCATATATGAAAGGTGAATGAAGCTACAATACAGCTATTGGTTTGTTTTTATGATGGAGTAGGAGGAGTGGGTACTAGGGAGTAGGGAGGAGATGATTTGGGGCCCAGGCCAGATTAGGGCATGTTGAGAAACGTGTTTTCAGGAAGCGATGGGGAGGGTCCCGATTGTCTGTGCTCTCGCGCTTCACTTGCTAACTGGAGCGTGTGGCTGCGTGGAGTTCAGGAGGACCCCTGCAGTCCCTTTGCTGTGAGTTGACAAAAGCATTAAGCAGCCTCCCCTGACCTCCTTCAATACCACCAACACTGTATTGTTTTAACTGTGCACACACACACACATATATATTTATATATGTATGTAATCGAGTGTCCTCAATCCTTTGTATTTTTTTCTTATTTAGTTCAAATTGAAAAAAAGCTGATATACAGGGTGATGTGCTGTGGATCAGAAAATCGAAATGCCCTCCTGCTTTTTTCATGTTAATACGAACAAACAGTATTACTGAGAGATAGACGAGTCTGTATACGGAGAACTGAGATTTTTAGGTCACATGTGTGATGCCTTTAACGGAAGACTAAAGTCATTAGACCCCTTCATAAACCTTGTGCAAGGTGGTAATGTTCCGCAATTATTCTGCCTTGCCGTTCTGTAAGAAATTTACAGAGGTAGAATGGGCGGGACTTGTTGTTCCATGGTAAGTCCGCAGCAGAGGTTGTGGCAATGTGTGTCAAGGGAGAGCCGGCATGGCGGGATGGTGTCACTGGATGCAGATGTTGCGTTACAGGTTACGACTCAGATTCCCGAATGCTGTTTAAAAGCACACAAAGGGCAGCATCATGGTGTCTTTGCTTGGTTCACTGTAAACAAACAACGCTGGGGTAAAGCGAGGTCTTGTTCACAGCAGTATAGTCTCTTTGTCAAAGGGGATAACGAATGCCTACATTGCCTGCGATTTATGTAACAATTTAATACTCAAGTGATACCTAAGTTAGGTAGGTTATGTATGTGAGATGTGTGTCTGTGGCATGTAATGTTTATAACGGTAATCCCAGACTCTGGGTGGTACCCCTCCATATGGCCCTGCTGCTGTCTGTCTGAGAGGAGCTCGGTCTTTGTCTCGGCGTGTGGGGTGGGCACCCTGTATGTCTGGGTGGAGTTGGGGGCGGGCTGGAGGATAATTGGAGGTCATTGTTTTGCCAGCCCCTGGTTGACCCATGTAGGTCAGGGGCCAGAGTTACCGATCAATCAAAGCGCATGTATGTGCCTGTGAATTTGTGAGACCATTTCAGTGCATTCAAGCAGGTGACACTGATGAGATAGTTAGCAACAAGCTTGTCCTCACGCCGCGCACATATTCATCATTGAATTTTGATATCAAATGGAAAGATAATTGCACACACTCACTGTTGCCTCTTGCTTGGCAGAATCATTTTATGTCTTACAAGAATCTGGTGACGTAAACTACACTGACCTTCGGTATAACTTGTATGGATTCTCCATCTGAAATATGCAAAGTTAGAGGTTTCGATTTCAACAATGTGCTTTGCGGATTTTCAATGTCAGTAAAAGACCCTATGAACCGTAAACAGTTCTCATTTTACTGTAGATAGAAACAATGCTGTTGTGAAATGACGTTTTTGGTAGTAATTACCTTTCTCTTTCTTATCTCTCCAGGCCCGCCCGCCCCTACCTCTCTGTTCCAGCCTCCGCGGCGTCCCGGCCTCGGCACGGTGGGGAAACCCATCCGACTCCTTGCCAACCACTTCCAGGTGCAGATTCCCAAGATTGATGTCTATCACTATGATATCGACATCAAGCCTGAGAAACGACCGCGGAGGGTCAACAGGTAAATCCACTGACAAGGTTTGAGCAGAACATGTGTATGAAGGGGTTTTTTTTCTAATGTGAGCTTTTAAAACTTTTGTTGCTTTTTGAATTCATTAGCCCTATAACTTTTTTCAGGACAAAAATAGTAATTGATAAATTAAGAAAACAGATTGCAAGGTTATGAACTTGGAATTTAATATAACTATTGACGGACTGGAAAATATATTTGTGTCTGAATTACAATTGAGACCTCTGGTGTTAATGCTACTGTTTGACTCATGTTTGTGCTGTTGCTTCTGTTTTCTAGGGAGGTGGTGGACACCATGGTGCGGCACTTCAAGATGCAGATCTTTGGAGACCGACAGCCTGGCTATGATGGGAAGAGGAACATGTACACAGCACATCCACTGCCAATAGGGAGAGACAGGGTGGGTGTTTCAAATTGTTGACCCCTGTCTCATGAACATGCACACAGATGCATTTGAGTGTCCTAACAAAAGGCAGTGTGTGTTCAATGTTTGCATTATGAAAACCAAATTAGCTCTAAGATGCTATACACCACTCTCTCCATTTGTAGGTGGACCTGGAGGTGACTCTGCCTGGCGAGGGGAAGGATCAGACGTTCAAGGTGTCCTTGCAGTGGGTGTCCGTGGTCAGTCTTCAGATGCTGTTAGAGGCCTTGTCCGGTCACCTGAACGAAGTCCCTGAGGACTCCGTTCAGGCTCTGGATGTAATCACACGGCATCTGCCTTCCATGAGGTACTGATATTCAACCCTGTTTGCTTTTTACAAACCCATCTCCCACCTTTGTTCCCATCTGTTTCATGATTTTTGTTTTTCACATGCATGATCTATATTCTCTATAATGGATGCGTTTGGTGCATTATTTCCCAGACTTCATTGCCCAACAGCAGCATTTGTAGCAATAAACCACAGAGTGCTGCTATCTTTATATGTTTCAGTCTGTCTCTAAATTAAATTTCCAAATTGTTGACTTTGATTTGATTTTGAATCTTACTTTGGTTGCTTAATAAAAACTAATCCCATAAACATTTGTATTAATCAAGAATGTTTATCTTCCGTATTTGATTCTGGTCTGTTTTTATCCAAAGATACACTCCAGTTGGGCGTTCGTTTTTCTCCCCTCCGGAGGGCTATTACCATCCTCTGGGGGGAGGTAGGGAGGTGTGGTTTGGTTTCCATCAGTCTGTCCGTCCTGCCATGTGGAACATGATGCTCAACATCGATGGTAAGGAGTTACTGAAGCTGCTGCAGACGTGTGTGTGTGTGTGTGTGTAACTTGAATAATCTGCTTTTAGTACGTTCATTAAAGTGTTAAATTTGATACCTTGTGCATTTTTACCGGTTTAAATCTTACTTGGCTGTTAGCTTGTGTAGGTGTTAACTGAATCAGTGATGTAGCCTCTGAAAAGACCAACATTTTTCACGCAACTCCCATAATTAACAGAATGTATTGTGAAACAAATACATTTGAATTTTGTCGCTGTCAAGTACCTCCTCTTTCTATGTTTAGACTGCAACTTTATAGTTGCATCACAGAGATCCGCCTAAATACTTCCGGATAGCAGACCAAACGTAACGGCTCGCTATAATGGAGTTAGTGAAGAAAGTTATACCTGAAGCTTTATTCCTGAAATAGGTGTTTCTGTGAAACTGTACCTTACTTTCTATTTAGCACTTGGCAACGCCATATCTTGTACTTCAATCAGGTTGTAACTGTTTGTTACTGATCATTAAGGTCAACGTGTAAACATTTGCTGATTATCTGGTATCTCTTCTGCCCCACAGTGTCAGCCACTGCTTTCTACCGTGCTCAGCCTGTGATCGAGTTCATGTGCGAGGTGTTGGATATACAGAACATCAACGAACAGACCAAACCGCTGACGGACTCGCAGCGTGTCAAATTTACTAAAGAAATAAGAGGTGAGAGTGAAATAAATATTGTGTGATTGAACTTGTGACCTGTACAGCTTATATAGTTGGTTCATAGATGTTACAAGTGGGTGTAGGCCTGCAAACCACATGCATGCTTGTTTTTATGCAGAATTAACAACTAAAGAAACTACACACAGTCATGCCATATACCCACTACAAACACACACTGCCCGAGTTACACCAGTGATGAATTACTTCTGTTTAACCTCAAGGTATCAGTGGGAGTGGGACAGAAACAAACAAATGACTAAAAAAAATGTTTGAGATTCACAAATGTATTTACAACTGAACCATGTTTTTATTTAAAACTCAGAGAATGTGTATGAATTCCACTATTTTGTGCTTCTGTTATTGTCATGTAGCATAAAGCCAACAATTTGTTTTTGCCGGGTTTGTTTAAATGCTAAATTGATTCTTGGCCTTTTCTGAAATTTTGAAAACTGCTTATTTTCTATGAAGCTCGTAAGCTAAGTTGTGAAAATGTCTAAAGAGAAATTGCAGGGAGCTGAAAAAAAGCTTCCCTATTAGCATTTATCTTCATCATTGCTTTAAGTCCTATAGAGGAACACTATGATGCATTGACAGCTAGCAAATTTTGAATGTTGTGAAAATATACATTTGCAGCGAAAAGACATTGCTCCTTCACATTATTGTGTTACTGTAGTTTCTTCTGTGTTTTTAACAGGCCTGAAAGTTGAGGTCACACACTGTGGTCAAATGAAGAGGAAGTATCGTGTGTGCAATGTCACCCGCCGACCTGCCAGCCACCAAACGTGAGTAGTGTTCCTTCGTTCATCCTCATATGTCCACCAAGGCTTGTTTTGTGTAATGTGCCAAAACATTTCAACGCTTCAAGAGATGTTGCTCATATTTTCGATATTGTTGTCTTATATCTGTGTCGTTGTCCCAAATTTTTCATGTATTCACAGGTTCCCCTTACAGCTGGAGAATGGCCAAGCCATGGAGTGCACGGTCGCTCAGTATTTCAAGCAAAAGTACAATCTGCAGCTCAAGTATCCACATTTACCCTGTCTGCAAGTAGGGCAGGAACAGAAGCACACCTACCTTCCCTTGGAGGTGAGAAACACACCATTTTTTGTCTTCAATATTATTTTAATTTTGGATTTTGACCAAATTCTCTTTATTTCCGTTGGCAACTTTTAAATATTCCCAATTTGTTCCTCTTATCTCAGTGACTGATTAGTCAATGGATGATCTTGCATTCTAGGTCTGTAACATAGTAGCAGGACAACGCTGTATTAAGAAACTAACAGACAACCAGACATCCACCATGATCAAAGCTACAGCCCGCTCAGCCCCGGACAGACAAGAAGAGATCAGCAGACTGGTGAGTGCATGTTCCTTCTTGTTTTGCGATTGACAAAAGTACCCATCAGCAGGACTTTGCAAGAGCGGCTGGTAATGGAAGTATTGTCTTTAGTGTTGTGTGGAGCCGGTGATTTGATCTCAATGATGCCTTTTATATGCAGATATATTAATTCCATTCTCAATCTCCTCACCTTTCCCAGGTCAAAAGCAACAGCATGGTCGGGGGCCCAGACCCTTATCTGAAGGAATTTGGCATTGTGGTGCACAATGACATGACAGAGGTGACAGGGCGGGTCCTCCCAGCACCCATGCTACAGTATGGGGGCAGGGTAAGCACAGACACGGGCAGGGACTGTGGCAGGGTGAGTACTGGGCTGCACTCTGGGGGTACAAGCATAACGGTTGCACAGGGTGGGGGCATCACACGGTGAATGTTGGGACTAGAGGTGTGAACATTTTCACTGTCGTCATGATTTGATTCGAAAGATATAAACGTATGATATTAAAGTTAATGAATTCATTATTAATTAATCGTCTGCATCGTGACACATGAAGGAATTTTCACACCTCTGGGACCTAAGTTTTTTTTCCTCGTTTGCAAGCTATGTTTTTTTCATAATTGATAATTGATCATAATTGAATGGATTTTAAGTAATCCATTTCATCCAGAAACATTAAGAAACTTTTTCAAAAGGTCTGCTGTTTGAATCCGTCCTGATACCAAACTGGATGCGATTGCATGCAAATTAACTTCTGCTACTAATTGCTAGCAATTCAGGTCCCTCTGACCTGGAAATAGCCCTGCGTTTCAAGTCTATGGTGCATCTCGGCAGTCTCAAGTGTGCAGATCTTCAAATACTCCCTCCTTTCAGTAACACAGCTTTTAAGTATGTACACATACACTGGCCACATCATCATCATTCTTGGCAGAGCTGTGTGGTTAGATTACATTTTAAAGTTGGAAAGAGTGTGATTCCTATAAACCAACGGTTTGGATGGTTACATGTTGCATTGACTAGTGTCTGAAGTGGTAGGAAGGATATAAAGGTCTACACAATGTTGACTGATGAGATTCCCTCACTGAATCTCGAATCAGCCTGCTGACCCGTATACATTAAAAATATGGTGTAGACGTTCTGCCTGGTAGTTTGGTATTGGAGGCTGAATTGGGATTCAAGGACAGTTAATGTGCTGCCACTAGGACGATAAGACTCAGTCACCCAGTGTTTAAGTACAGCAGTTCAGTCTTTCAAAGTGTGTCTCCCCCAAGGGATTCCCAAAAAAGATTGTTACATAAAACAAGCTTTTGAGTTATACATTTGTCAATAAGATCCATTCACAACGATCTGCCTGTAATAAGTTTGACCAATTGCCTGCTGGGTAATCGAGTCTAATCGTCTACTGGTGAAATGCCCTTGGATGTTTTCTCATGACATGTCAGGCCATCAATCCTAATAAAAGATGGATAAAAGCATGGACTATGATATACTACGGCACAATGAAAGGAGTGCACTGGTTTAATATTAAACCTACTTCCTGTGTCTATACAAAATCATTACCCAGTAAAAGCTTGTATGAATATGTCACACCAGTGAACACTTTATGGAACATGTGCAGTGTGTGAGCTTCATACATATTGCCGTTACAGCTGATCGGCCTTTTAATGTTCATTTTTGTCTGCATATGGAAGGAAAACAACTAGGTTGGGTTGTAGCAACTGTTTTATTGGCTCATCAAATCGGGGGGTTGACTAAGAGTGTAGGGACTCTCTCCGCAGAATAAAACAGTGGCCACGCCCAATCAGGGCGTGTGGGACATGAGAGGAAAGCAGTTCTACGCCGGGATAGAGATCAAGGTCTGGGCTGTGGCGTGCTTCGCTCCACAGAAACAGTGTCGCGAGGACCTGCTCAAGTGAGTTGAAGACATTTGTGTTGTTGCATTGTGGCTTTAAAGAAGCACATTGCATAAAGGCTCATCTGCATATATTTCAAGCACAATCAATGTCTTCTGCTAGTTCTTATATGATTCCTGATGAGCTTTTAATACTTTTCGATAGGAGCTTCACTGACCAGCTGCGAAAGATCTCAAAGGATGCTGGGATGCCCATTCAGGGCCAGCCATGTTTTTGTAAATATGCTCAAGGAGCGGACAGTGTGGAGCCCATGTTCAAACACCTCAAGATGTCTTATGTAGGTCTGCAGCTCATTGTGGTCATCCTGCCTGGCAAAACACCCGTCTATGGTAAGAAGTTGGTCATAATTTCACATTATTAAGTCAAATTAAGTTCACATATTTTGGATTCTACAGGTCATAAATGGTCATAAAAAAAGTAAATACAATTCCCTGTGATTGTCCTCCACAGCTGAGGTGAAGCGGGTGGGAGACACCCTCCTCGGCATGGCCACCCAGTGTGTCCAGGTGAAGAACGTTGTGAAGACTTCCCCACAGACCCTCTCCAACCTCTGCCTCAAGATCAATGCCAAGCTGGGAGGCATCAACAACGTTCTGGTGCCGCATCAGAGGTCAGCATGAATTTGTCCGGAGTCCAGAAAGCAAGGCTGGAATATTTGTGGAATTGAGTGTTGTAGCTTGGTGTTAATGACTTATGAATACAATTAGTCCCTCGGTAATCATGTGGAACAGAGCTAAACAGGTCTAATTACTTTCATTGTAATTGTGCCGTTCTTGGCCTTTTACTTGTGTGGCTTTTAAACTTTAAAGATCTTCAGTAATGAAATGTCCTGTTATATAATTAATTGTAACATGTTTTTTTTCTGCACATTTGCCTCTTGGAGGTGCTTTTCTTCGTTTTAGATGTTAACCCTCTTTTCATACTTCTTCGTCTGGTTCAGGCCCTCTGTGTTCCAGCAGCCTGTAATCTTCCTGGGTGCCGATGTCACACATCCTCCAGCAGGTGATGGGAAGAAGCCGTCCATTGCAGCAGTGGTGGGCAGCATGGACGGCCATCCCAGTCGTTACTGCGCCACAGTGCGAGTCCAAACGTCCCGACAAGATATGTCCCAGGTAACGTAACTCTGTGTGTACAGTTGCCATATACAGACTTTCCATTACATGCTTTTAATTTG
>CAAKHC010013687.1:18421-36630 GCA_901007825.1 Macroramphosus scolopax | reverse complement strand
ACACACACACAGTAGTAGTTCAGTTGATATACTGACTGTGTGCATGTAAGTGATGGAGAACATCTGACTTCCCTCTGCAGGTCAATGGGAAGAGTCTGAGTCTGAAGCAGTTCATGGAGGAGCCCACCTTGTTGCTGGTCAGTGATGATTTGTTTGTACGATCTAAGTGAAAGCTGAGAAAACAACTTCAGCGTTCTCTATCTGTGTTTCACGTTGGCCTAAAGGCCTCTGACAACTTTCACTTACTATTGGCTCCGACCTACCGGTTGAATTACCTTCGTCCACAGGCGTGATCAATATATCATTGTGTTGCTTCTGCGACCTCGCTGTGATTTATCTCGGAGCCAGCGAGCTGCTATCAGCGAGCGCTGTGAAGTCACCTTGCGTCTGAGCGCTATCGGCCGCTCAGAGACAGAACAGCTTTTGTGTAAAGAAATAATTACTTTCAGAGAACATGTTGGTCCTTGATCGTGCTCCAGGTGACTCTCAGAGTCTTCAGAGAAGAAAAGGGGTTTGTTACTGTTGCCAGCATATTCTGAGGAAGGTTTTATAGTGCTAATCCCAAACCGAGATATTTCCAGGTTTGCTTTAGTTTAATGGACCACTAGAGTCCTGACAGCTGAGACGTTCAGTTATTCGGTCTGCAGAAGTTCATGTCGTTGTGCTACAGTAGATTCTCCTCCTTCCTCTGTGCTGCAGGACGAATTCCCAACTCCTGATGAGTTCCCAGTGGTCAACGAATTCCCATCGATGTTAAAGTGGAGAAGGAAACCCTCAGTGGTGTCCGGGTCCTCCTCCCTCCCGGACCTGTTGGGGAACTCGACGAGCAGTCTGAGCGCCGCTGACGCGCCCTTCAAATCACAGGAGCCGCTGGAAGGTGATAACAGTTCAGCAACGCAGTGTCGTTTGATAGATACAAAATCCAAGGCCTCCTTCAAGGCCACGCGTTTCACAATCGCTTCTGTTGTAACGACTGCAATTATTATTAATTACTTACTATTATCAGTCTGAAGGAAACACTGGAACAAATAAGAGGTTCACCAGGTGAAGCTGTCATGGAAGAGAAATGTGTTTCCCTCTCAACTGATCGTAAAAGTTTTTGTAGATATATAAACGGCATAAATCATTATTACGAGATTGACGACATTCAATGATGCTTATACGACGAGACATGGATATAATGATGTTTGCCTGTGTGTTCTTTATTTATGGTTTCTTGTCTGAATTTGAATTTGAACAGAGAGTGAAAGACAGAAGCTGTTTTGGATCACGACATCTCTCTTACGCAACAACACATTAAGCTCCAAATGGAGATTAAATCTTGTTTTTTTTTCTTTTTAAAAAGCTTTGGGGCGAATGCAGATTAAACAGAGATTATCACAAACAACATCTGCTGTCAGAGCTATTTGAGGACAGTGGAGAGGCCACACCCTGACAGGTTTTAGGTCATATTTAGTACTAACTCATATTAATGCTGCTGTCTATTACATTCTGGACATTTGATCATCTTTTATGTACATTAGCATTACAGCTCATCTGTTGCGTGGAAAGCTTGGAGGTAATGTAATTAGAACATGTAATTAAATATCATAACCTCACTCAATACCTCTGTATACACAGTGGACCTACATCTCACACACACACACATGACAACACACACAGCAGTGCATATGAGAACACTTGAATTAGTTCATATTTATTTCCTAATTGGAAAACGACATGTGTCATGTTAGACAGACATGATGTCAACACTTCCAGGCAGCAGCTGAGACCCCCGACGATTCGCTGCTGCAGTCTGATAGAAAGTAATTGCACCTTCTGGCATTTCATGAGTATAAATGAAAGCACGTATGTTTTGAGTAGCTCGTGGAAGATAAACTTAATGGGATCTAATTTTATTTCTCAGCTCCACATTGAGTGTAGTGAGAGAGCTGATGGTGTATTTCAGTCCAGATGATTTTATGTTTACAGCTGGATCAGCATAATTAAAAGAGAACTGATGATGGTTTCATGTATTTTTTTTTGTGTGTGTCTGTGTTTGTTTGTGTGTACGACAGAGCGAGCTCTGCAGACGGACCGAGGTCTTTTATCAGAGCCGGTACCAGAGCTGGGCCAGATGGAGTACCAGCTGCTCAAGTTCTTCACCCTGCTGTGAGTATGAGGAGGAAACGCAGACAGCAACACCATCACTTCCACCCCTGCTAACACCTGACTCACAGCTACGCACATGCTGTGAATGTTTAGGGAAAGATGTGTAAATACTGGGTACTTCAATCAGACTCAACACAGGGGATCAGATTTGTAATTTTATTCCACAAAACACATCAAATAATCACCACCGGTGAAGGTCATGCTCCTCTGACTCCACCTGCCCCCGGCACAGCAGGCTGACTGTTCTTCACCCGGGGGGCAGATGTGCTGCTCAAAAGACCCTTCACAAGCAAGGACTGACCCTGTGACCTTTGTATAGAGGAAACGAGAAAAGACAAATTACCCTCCATTGTGTCACAGATTACAATCCACTACATTACAATGAAAACTCCACATTTGTTTACAGAATGTCATTAAGTTAAGCTTGAGTTCATTAATACATGATTTCAATTATCTAACAAATATGAATGAATTATTATATTTTCTGAGATTATATACGAGTTCATTTACACTTGAACTGCATGTCCTCACTGTGATAATCAGCTTTAAGAAAAGAGACATTCACTGATTTACAAGATTCTGTTGTTGGATTTTCTTTTTCATGCGACTTGAATGGAAACAGGTTGCTGGTAAAAGTTTAAAAGTACATTACCACACGACTTGTTATTATATCAAGTTAAATCTGGTGGTAGGGTTGTTTTTGGACAGACTTGAAGAGTTATTTTTAATTCTGTGCATCTTGACAGGAAGTTTGTTGTCGCCTCCTAGTGTTCAACAAGAGACATTACAAGGCTCATCCAAAGGACATCAACAGCTGATAGCAGTGGGCCATAGTAACAGCAGAACTGGGTGACTTCTGTTAACTGAATCGATGCCTGTCCTCTCTCAACAGTATTATTCTCCTCATCCTGTCATCGTGCTACCTGGCCTTCCGTGTCTGCAGCCTGGAACAGCAGCTCTCGTTCCTCAGCAACCCAAATCTGCCCCTGAGAGAGAGGTCATTTTCAATTCAATGAAATCATCTATTTTTTTTTAATAACTAACAAAATAAAAGCCACTGGTTTGCATGTGTTCATGTATGTATAAGTATGAGCAGGATGTGTGTATGTAAGGACGACAGGAATATAACACTGATTTATAACCCACAGTCCTCACTAACCTGGCTGCTTTTCTCTCCTACAGGTAACCGCTGCTCCCCAGTAGTTTTCCTGCTGTTTTTCTCTTCTCATATGCGGAGTCGATGACATTCCCCTGCACAGATCCAGGACCAGCTTTGAGCCAGGAACAGATCAACCCTGCGACTGCCGCATCATGAAGCATGAAGGGACGACATAAACCCGGCTCCGGGGATCTTCCCACAATGGGATTAGTGATCACTTCGAGACTATGCAAACAGACTGTCTGTTTACTTCGACTTACACAGTAGATTTTATTGCCTGACTTTCTACCACAGCCTCCCATAACAAACTCTTCATCTTTGACTGCATGACTGAGATAATGTAGTGAGTTGGGTGTGAAAAGAAAGAGATAATTCAACAGATTAATTACTTGAAAAGACTGAGAGTAAAGATATTTTAATTGTGTCTGTCCATTAACTCCCAGCTGTCCTGAACTGAACCTAACTAGCTCTTGCCATAGCCCTCACTAGTAGACTGAAACTAGCCGCGACCAAGCACTTTTTCAAATATGTCCATATTATTATTTCAAACCCATGTAACAGTTTTAGATTTATAGATTATTTTTGCTTGACAATAGGTACTCAGTTGTCATTTCTGAAGGTATTTATTGAGGGAAGGAAGCAATGTTGTAAAGTTGACTGAATGAGGTTACCTGTCTTTTAACTGCAATATACTGGAATGATAACACCACTTGTGTGTGTTAACTATAATGTGAATGCAATGGTGAATGCACAATTTGTATTTTTAGATGTACTAATCTGCTGTGTCAAAGGAGTCCAGGGTGATTTTCTTTTATAAATTATAAATGAAGTCACTTCAGCTTTCAAAGTGACTGGAGGTTTTTAGTTTCATGTTATCTTTGTCTATTATACTGACTTTGCTGACATGGGTGAGATGTTGTCCTAGACTAGTATGTGAAGTCCCTTTTAAATAAATAGGCAACAAAATGCTGACTGAAGTGGTTTGTGGCTTTGGGTCAATGTTTTATTTTTGTTGTTGTTCCATCTTATCGTATGGGACATCACTACAGGACCACCATGAAAAGACTCGACTCCACCAGCAGAGAAGAGTCTGCGTGACCTCTACAACACAGTCTGTATGGAAATTATGAATGTAAAATTCAATTATATTACTGGAACTCTATATTGGCAGCAGCACATGGTGCTTATGAAACACATATGTAGCATTGGCTACACACCAGGGACATTGGTTTTCTTCCAGATGTCTCAGTTTAACTAAATAACCATTTTTGAAAATGTTGACTATTGACAAGCTGCAGCCTTCACTTAAGGAAACAGGAATACATTGAGACATTTGATATAATCTGGAAGTTGAAAATGCTCCATATACTCAAGAGCCTGGATTGTTTTCTCAACCCACAGAGGAGACATATGACCCTCAACGTTCAAATATAATCATGTGACAACAATGATGGTCAGATATTTACCACAAGTGTCTGACATGCAGTGTTGTTTGGGATAAACCAAGAAAATGGAATTAATACATCTATCATTTTGTGGTGAATTATATTCAGAAACTACACTGACATACATGCAACGTGGGGCACTGTACAGTCCCAGATACACTATAACACTGGGTACCATGACAACCCTCAATTGATTGAGAGGTGGTTGTCTTGTTCCCACAGTCTGCCCCAACCCTTTGTCGGGGCAGAAAGGGAAGACACCTGGTCCAGAGGGTCACGTGATCGTGCTCCGACACTGTCTGAAGGATATGCCAGGGATTCCCTGGAGTTCTGAGATGTTGATATTTTCTAGCATATTATTTAAAAGAGCTGGCAGAGAAGGATGATATACTTTGTTTTGTATACCAAGAAAATCCGAGATGGTTGTTTGAGGAGGCATCTGTGACTGAGTGAGTGTTTGCATAGCGGATGATATGTGTGAGTAATTGAGCAAAACTCCACTTCATTATTATCCAACAAAATGGTGGAAGAAATCAGACAATATACGTATATTACATGCGAAAAACATTTAAAACTGTCCCACGTAAGTTCACCATGTTCCTGCTCTTAAATCCATTGTTTGTGTGTGTGTGTGTGTGAGTGTGTGTGTGTGTGTGTGCATGTATGTGTGTATATGTGAAATAAAAGGCAGGTCAAAGCAGATAGCCTGACAAGCTGCAACCTTGTCCATACCTCCAGGCAGCCATATTGTCTGTCCTGGAATGCTCCCAAAATGACCTTTGACCTCTCTTTTGTGAAGGACAATGCCGACTGTAACTTCATGGCAACGGTTTGTGTTACACACAGTAAATTCATCATGCATTACTGGATGTTTTCCAAGAAACACATTTCCTCAGCTGGGGCATTAAATGTGTCAGTGCACAACTCAAGAGCTTTACAGTAAATCAGTTTATGAAGTTAGAGGTGCCTTGTGTCATTGAAATACACTGTGCACATACTTCTTTTCTGTCTCTAAAAAAGAAGAGTTCATGTACATCTTTTTATTCTAAATGAAAACAGGTGTGTCATCACTCCATGCAATTGTTGACGTTGACTGTACAAAAACAGAGTAAAACTCTCATTAAACATAATTCATCTACTGCCAGCTGACAGCAAAGACCCTGCATGCAGGTCAAACTGTGTTTTGATTAACAGAGGTTGGCTGTGGCCACAGACACTCCCCTGAGTTCACGATCAAGCTGGACAGCTCACTATATTTATACTTATATACTTATATAAGTACCTCTCCTCTCCTCTCATTGCTGAGCATGGAGCGCAAAAATGAGGCTTATCTCCTGGGAATCATGCTGCACATGCGATGGAGCATCTCATCCTTGTCTGGTCTTTTCAGATGAGAAGTTGTGGTATTTACTTGACCTACCCCTTGAAAAACAAGGGCCTTGCAGTGCACACATGCAAACAGTAACTGTAACTAGAATATGCAATTTCGAAGAAATTACGAGCGAATGCTGAAAGCTGAATAGCTCCGCCACACTGAGATGCTGGTTTGAATAGTCGGGTTGTAATATTTATGTTTGTAATGTAGTATTTATGCGGCCCGTGATCCATTAATAATTGGCCCGTAGTAAATTCTAAAAATAAAATGGAATATGGCCTGCACATGAAACTTGTGCTTGACTGTATTGTAATTCTTAGTTTTAACACTAGGTGGAGCTAATTGTCTTCAACAAAGCAGCTTCTCCACTAAACACGACGCACACCGGTGCAGAGCAGAAGAGAAAGTTAGTCAAATGTCAGCCAGCGTGCTAGCTCAACAACAGGATATTTTCTGTGCTAATAAAACACAAGAGGAGGAAACAAGACACAATCAGACCAGATTAAATTATCTTCAGGAGTAGGAAACATACATTGTGATCCCTCATTTACAACGGTGAGGGTTAATTTAAGTGAAATGGCTTGGGGACTGGTTTATCAGTTTCTTTGCTGACCAATAATTCCTCTTTTAATCTGGCTGAGGTTATTAACAGAGGAGATGGTTGGGCCCAGCCTGAGGCTGTAGATGGTTGGACCCAGCCTGAGGCTGAAGACGGTTGAGCCTGGCCTGAGGCTGAAGATGGTTGGGCTCAGCCTGAGGGGGCCCAGCCTGAGACTGTAGATGGTTGGACCCGGCATGAGGCTGTAGACGGTTGGGCCCAGCCTGAGGCTGAAGATGGTTGAGCCCGGCCTGAGGCTGAAGATGGTTGGGCCCGGCCTGAGGCTGAAGATGGTTGGGCCCGGCCTGAGGCTGCAGACGGCTGGGCTCAGCCTGAGGGGGCCCAGCCTGAGGCTGTAGATGGTTGGACCCGGCCTGAGGCTGTCGATGGTTGGGCCGAAGATGGTTTATATTTTATCATATGATGATTATATTTTATCTAAATGCGCCTGTCCCACTTTTCTGAATTCTTGCCTTAACGCTGATCAAATACCATAGTAATCCACTTTCTGTGGAAACAGAAGCTTGCAATTTAGCACATGGATGAGAGGGTGGGCCACCCACCCAAGGTGACCCTTTTCATAATCAGAATTTTTATTAATTTATTTATTAATAGTATGCCTATTTTGTTACAATTTAAGTGACCACCTTGTAAAACCATGTTAGTGTAGCTGTATTGACTTTATTTGATGCATTAACACTACATAAGCAGACATTGTCTTTGTTATCCTGTATATACAGTGTGAGTTACCAATAGTTATGGTATGTTTGGATGACTAATATTGTGCATTGTATAGCAACGGACTGTGTCAGAGAAACATAACAAATCAAATTATGTTTTCCTGTGGTTATGACGACCACAGGAGAGAAAATACCATTAAGTATTTTCACATTTCATGTAAAGGAGAAGAAACCATACAATGGGATCTCTCATGCAAATCAACTTGATGGTTTTTCTGTTGTGTTCACTAGATCCACCACACCACTACAAGTGTTTTGTCAAATTCTTAAACTGTGTACTTTAAGTAGCATTGAGCATAAACATGAGTATTTGCCAACATTTAACTTTTTGATGTCAAAATAAATATTATGGCGAACACATCGACATATTTGCAGACATAGATGTGTAGACTAAATATAACAAATCAAACTGAACATTCTGTCAATGAATATGCGACAGAAGTAAATTTATTGGATTGACAGATGAAGTTGATATTTATTTTTTTAACATACATTCCACTACGTCATTCATTGCATGTTCTATCCCCTCATACAGCAGGTTGCTTCCAACAGTTTCAAAATTAATATCTGCTTCTTGCAGGCAGAAGGCTTTTTGAATGTGTGAAGAGAAAAAATTACAGAAAAAAGGAGCCAATGTTAAGATGTACATTCTTCTTGTCAATTCTAGTTCATTTAAAATGACCCTGAGCAACAATCTGTCTAAACATTTCTAAATTCGCTGCAAACTAATAAAATGGAGTAAAGAAAAACGTGTTCCTGCTCTACCAGATGATGCACACTCTAGCCTCACTTAATATGTACAATGGAGTAAATTTCTCTTGTAGGCATGCTGGTGTTCTTGTTTACATATTGTATGTTGCTGTGCTTGTACAAGGGATAAACATGACACCAAATGTTGAATCAATCAAAAAAGATTTAAAACTTTTTTCCTTTTTTCTATTTTGGACTATGATGGAGGTTTAAATAGAGATATGTAATTTGGTATTTTAAGAAGCGCATTAAGGGCTCCAACAGTAGATATGTGGGGGCGCTAACAGTGTTTCAACATATAGTGAGGCCAATCAACTTCCTAAGGAAAAGACAGACTCTGGATCAGT
Organism: Macroramphosus scolopax; assembly: GCA_901007825.1. NCBI lineage: Eukaryota > Metazoa > Chordata > Actinopteri > Syngnathiformes > Centriscidae > Macroramphosus > Macroramphosus scolopax. The sequence goes on along the minus strand of CAAKHC010013687.1, from coordinate 28,065 downwards.
CTGCACCATTCAGCCCTCTTCTGTGTGATGTAAGCTGGGGAGATGATTTGCAGAGGGAGGCGTGGTGAGCCCTCCACCGTGGCCATATCACACAAGGCCTCAGCGATACAGATAACGTACATGCCACAGTCATAGCTGTTCTGTTGTGATGGGCAGGGCTCCTCCACAAACAGTGATTTTCTCCCTGCACCCAAGAAGGGTTCTAACTTGCTAGCTATGCGCCGTGCGTGCAGCGAGTTGATGCCATTCTGAGAGTCATAGTGAGCAAAGTGGTTGGAGTTTTGATGATAGACCAAGAGGCTCCAGTGGGATCCCCCGGCAGTCTGGTTGGAGTTGTCATTGACAGCAAGGAAGACCCAGCGACGGGAGGCCAGATCTAGTGGCTCAAGAAACAAGGCTAACTCATCTGGGCAAGAGGCACATTTGATAAACTGTGTGACCTCCGGGCTGATGAAGATGATGGCCTTCCCCAGGTTTCGGAAGGGCTCAGAGGCGAAGTACTCAAAGGCAAATCCAATGACTTGGTCGTTCAGCCAGTAAGGTCCTTCCAGTAGAGACACATCTGAGTGCCGCAACAGGCTGTCCTGGTAGCTCAGAACTATAGGGTCCATCCTTCAACAGTCACAAACGTCAGTCTGAAAAATATTTTTTTGACTGAAAAGGTTAGTTACTATCAAACAGTTAATTGTTAGACATGAGACGACTATTTTAACAGTGTATAAATTGTGTTTAGTAACTAAATGTATATGATAGATTCAAGTTGGAACAAGTAACTTATTTCTTGCACTGTATGGTAATCTTAATTCCCCTGTTGTTCTCTTCTTTAGGTTACTTCTATCTTTTCTATCTTATGCTTTCCTTTTATTGGAAGACTAAAAGAGGTTAAACAGTGGCTCATATCAAGAACGATATTTTGAGAGGAGGGATGCTGATGGCCCATATAAGAAGCCAATAAGCCAATTAAATTGCTGTAATTTTGGATCTGATAGAATACAGAGGCTGTTTAATAATAGACACAAAATCACTGAGCTTAAATGCACAATCATAAATAAACGTTTACTTATGCTGCAGTGAAAACCTTTAAAACAAAAAATGTATCAACTACATAAATTAAAATTAAGTGCAACACCGCCGTTGAAGACAGCAAAAAATACTGAACACACTGATCCCAGATTCTCATGTCTTAAGATTTATCACTTTAGTGGCAGATTGTATCAGTGTGAACTCAATATCTCTTGGTGTTAGTTTCCTTAAATTGGGCGAAATTGTAATGGACATTTCTCATTATGTTATGTCATTTACCAGATAAAATCTGAAAAAAGTCAACTGATTAATATTAAATACTGAAACTATTTCAATAGCTGAAACTCCTGCTTATTCATTACAGGCAATACCTTTTATCACAGTAGTCATTGACAAAGCATAAAGAAATAGGCAAAAACACAGGTGTAACTTATATTAATTACCGAACAAAACCATCATTAATCTCATTAGTAACACCTGTGTTTACCTACTTGTTCCTGCATAGACTGCTGTGAAATGCGAAAGCTTCCCTGAAGCTGTGCCACAAACCCAGTTAATGCTCACATTTAGTTGGTTGTCTTAGTATAAAAAGCCCAAAGCTGTGTTCAAGTTGCATGAAATGAAAAACACCCTGAAGAGAGAAGGTTTCAGGATCTATGATACTTACATCCAAGATGGATTTCCATTTTTTCCCTTGAGCATTTGGTCGCTGATGTAACTTAAGCGACGCTGTGTTGTTCGGTGACAGTACAAGTTACAGTGATCTATTTTCGTGCTAAAAAATAAGAAAGTTACAAGTCTTAGTTACAACGTCTTTAACATCTATGACTGACAGACGACGATGAACCGGGAATGCCACTGCGGAATATCATACTACTGCAATGCGTTTACCGTTACTACAATTGCCAGAAGGCAGCCAACTGCTGAGGCGACTAGCGTTAGCATGAGTTGGCTAGTCGATACTCTCATCCTCACACGAAGCGTAGTAACTCAACCAAATAGTGACTTTTACCCCGTAGCACATTAAACATAATCTGCCTTCCGTTTGACCGTACGTGCGATTAATTCAATTTCCATACCTGAAAGGGCCACATTCACAAGAGTAGTGACACTAAAACTGTAGCCATATCCTTCATAGCAGTGATTGCCGTAAACCGGTCAAACAGACCATAACATTTTGCGACAGTAGGAGGAGCCGCGCCCTTCTCTAAACACTTAGCGGTCCATTTTTATCATCGATGAGCACATAAACTTTGTCAATACTTATGCTTTGTGATGAAACATGACAACCATTCATGTAAGCCCCCTCCCATACTGATTAGCTCTCCTTAATACCAAAAACCCGTTGAGATTTAGTATAGCTATCATCTGAAAACATGCGGTGGGTGAACATAGTTGTCGTACTAATTCCTGTCAACTTCCTGTTATGTCGCTCAGTCCTCCCTCAGCAGCGTGAGCGCGCGTGTGTGCGTGGCCGCGCTGATTAGCAGAGCAGAGAGGACGTTCCAGCGACCGTCAGCGAGCTGCGAAAAGCTGCGTCTCAATTACGCTGAAACGGCCAACACGCCCGGATAAAAAATACGCAACTCGTCTGCACGGACTTGAATTGCGAGGAACTGTTCGGAGGTAAGCAGCGGACGAGAGAGGAAAATACATTAATTCAGTGGAGATGAAGGGAATTAAATACTCTTTGGCATTTTCATGAGGCTCCGAGCGCCGCAGCTCAGACTGTGAAGAGAAGCTCTTAACTTGAGTTGCACATACAACTGACTTCAGTGTTCATCTGAAGGTAAGACAGTGGTGTTTTTAGTTAGATACTCTATTGGGGTGGCTTTGCCCTTCTACAGTGGGAAGAGAGAATTCGTGCTGGAGGCAGGCAATGAATCTCCAAAATCACGTCTAGCCTGTGCAGGAAGCCGGGTTCTTCTCAGCTCCATTCTTTCACAGGATAGTTGTCGTGTCGAAGATGTGTGTGGGCTCAGTGCGCTCATTGAATGACCAATCTAAAATGCGTGTGTTCGTAAAAGTTCAGTCAAAGCGGCTGTCCAGCGACATTCCACATAGCTCGTATATAAATGCTCGCTCTTCCTATGTAACTATGAAAGCATCCCTATGAAGTTGGGTGATTATGTCTGCATCCTTTTAAGACAAAATGTTGCTTGGTGGATGATTTGTATTTATGGGTTTAAAAGAATTGAGGCAGCATAATAAATGAATGTTCATCAGAGGATTCTGCTGCTTTGAGTGAGTGATTGCAGTGGGGTGGGGTGAATGCTTCCATGTATTATTCAGAGGAGTTCAGACAACACAGTTTGTAATGCAGTGAAGGCAATTCTGAGTGCGAAGCCGGTCTCAGGAGGTCTAATGGGGTGAAGAAGCTGCTGAATCATGGGTGCACGTCTACACTAAAAACGTACAACTGTGACAGTGAAAATGGTTCTCTGATGTCACTGCAAGATATTCCCAATTGGTCTTCTGTGTTGACACCTTCCAGTTTTAAATTGCAAAACCCTTATTTTAAAGTTTTCTTTAGGGAAAAAGGGAACATGACAGATAAAACAGCATGCAACAAAGACCCTATTTAAGAAATTCCATTGCTTGACTTGTGTGTCAATTATATGACACCCTCAATAGATTAATGACAGGGTTTCTATTCTAGTGAGGCACCAAAACAATATGGTAATATATTGCCCAAATTGTCAGTAACTAAGCTCATTTCCTTCTATTTTAGATAAGCATTTTGTATCCTTTCATAAGTGCAAGACGTTCAAGAAAACAACTTTATATTCTATTAGTGGTATGGCTCCCTGCGAGCTTGTTCTGCCCTCAGATCTGCACAGGTGATGAGAGTAAAGTGGGCCTGTCCTGCAGGAATGTGAGGTCTGAGAAGACGCAGCTGCTGTAGCATGAGAGGTGGCCCAGGCTGAGACCCAGCAACTGGTCCCTGTCGACATCTGACACCCCACTGGTCCCTGTCTGCTATTTCTAAAAGACTGGCATAGGGTTCTATCACATCAGGTTGTGTCTATATTGAATGACATCAGCGAACCACTTGGATAATCAAATCTGTGCTGTGAAACACAGAACTACAGATCTTAGTCTCCGCAGGACTGAAGGAGATTCTGTGTGGTTACATGGATTTTGATGGACTGCAATAAGAAACCCCACCTTTTTTTCTTTTTTTTACAAGCAAAAGAGAAGCTCCTCACTCAATGCTGAATCATATTTACTTTTTCTTAATTAGGGGTTCTGCTGTTTAGGACTGGACAGGACTGTTGGTTTGCACAAAAGAAGACGAGTGATGTTGCGCATGGTCTCAATTAGACTAAACAACTAATTCACGAATCAAGAAAGTAATCAACAGATTCATCAATAATGAAACTGTTAGTTTCAGCCAATCAGGAACTTGCACAAAGCCGATGTGTACGTTCCTAAAAGGGCAATGTGATTAAGAAAAGTCTCCATAAATATTTAACTACAATTTTGGAGGTTATTGTTCAGAGGTAGCACTCGTAAGTGGTTAACATACCAGCAAATCACCTGAAGAGAAGCGGTCATATTGTATATAATTGCAGGCAGGAGTTTACTGAATTATTGACAATAGATATGTCAGTTACCAAGTAGCACACACTCAGTATTAACATCAAATATAGATAAGAACAATGAAATCAACAGCCATATAAATAGTTATCTGCACTTGATCACATGGTTTTATGGAGTGTAGTTGCTGGCTTTGGCTGGGTTGATGATGATGTCACACCTTGCTATGTCTTTTCTCATGTACAGTCTTTATTCTCAGCCTTACTTCTGGTTTGATTCTAAGCTTTGGCGGTTGGTCTTGTTTCCTGTGTCTAACTCTAGTTCAGACACATTTACTTTAAAGCTGTTGTCGCTGACTGAATTTCATGTCAAACAGTCAAACCTACGCTGATAAACATGACACCATATTTTTAACGGCTCAGGTTTAGCATGATTCCTTGGTAATACTCAAAAATCAATTTGAATTTTCAAATGCTAGATTCAAGCTTTCAGGCCAATTAAGGGATGTCTTCCCTCATAAGCCATGAGAAAGAAAAGGGGATCTACTTGGTCATCCTCAACGTACTTAATAAGGAGTAAGTTTAAGGAAAATGTGAGATCTTTGTAAACAAAGATGTTCATTACTCTTCCACTATTTCATTAGATGAAAAAAAGTTTAGTTCACAGTAGTCTGTGACCTCTGTCTTAGTAGCTCATACTGCAGCCCATTTTAGATCAGAAACAGCTGGAGCATCATGACTGCAGTTCTGAAAACAGTCCTAAAATCCTGCGTCATGAAATCATATGCATTATATATGACAGTGAAAGGTCTTTTTAGTTAGAGAAACCATTTCTCTAACCAGCTGCACAGTTTGGGGAGGGCAGGAGGCGCGTGCTGCACTCCCACATAAACGGGATGTCCTGAAAAGTATTGTAGCCGCATGACGGGATTGTGTGGCGTAAGATATTGGCATGCACGTAAAGTCATTAAAGAGGAACCTGCTTGTGTTGTGCTGAACAAAGCTCCCCTTTCTTTTTAGTACAGTCATATGCGGGAGGCTTTGGCCTCAAAGGCTCAGCTTCCCAGCGTTTTGCATTTCCCCTCATTAACTCGCTGGTGCTAACAGTGGCTGGGGCGAGCGTAAGTGAAGAAAGTGCTTTGTGTTGTTCTTTGCAATCTTCCTTATGTGAAATGAGCTTATATTCTTTCAAATTAATACCTACAATGGAGAGTACACAACAAACACTGATTTGGTTGAAAGCTCAGTTTGTTTGTTAGTTCGCTCATTAGAAACTTTCAGTTTCTGTCACCTGCTGTCCCATGAATAATAATGATATATATGGATAGGTAGGAAGTGAATGGCCAGTGTGTAGTATGGACGTGCAAACTGGTCATTTATGGAGAAAGGAATCTTCCGACTTTTACTTAATGTGACGACACCATAGTGTGACAGTAATCAGAAAAGTATTTCTTCGAAAATATGCTGAGGTCTTATCAGTTACGGTTTTGCACGATGACACACAGGTTCACTGAATTCAGTGGTGCCTCTAGATACCAGTGGCCACCTCACTGCAGAGTTTTTCAAGAGGAATGCTTGGAACTAAAGTTGTAGATTTGCTGAATATTTGTGTTTGTTGTGACACAGCTGTGACAATAGCTACTGGCCCCCTGCAGCCTTATGGTACAGACAGGACAGGGCCTATGGCTAATCCCCTGGCATGCGCTCTTGTGTAATGGTTCACAATACTGTCCATCTGCAGGGCAATGCTGCCATTCAGCTTTGAAACTACTTTACTCTGGTCAAAAGTGTGATTTCCTCGATCAAGCGTCCACACGGCAGCAATAACAATAATATGTCTTTACTTAAATCTTAATGAATGAATGTGATATGATGCCTATATCTGTGATTAAGGTTAGTCCAGTAAAGAACAGGCCTAGAGTTCACTCAACAGTAGACTGCAGGTCTTATCTGTGTGAGGAATTCTGGCAGTTTACAGTAGTCTGTGCACTGTCAGAATTAGGCAAAAGGGGAGGAAAAGCAGAGATAGTTGTGGCTAACTTACAACACACAGGCAGCGATAAGGTTTATTTAAAATGCAGAGATTAATAGCTGTAATGCTTCTCCTTCTAATCTACTTTTTAGTTATCAATGTAGTAAATGACCGGATGATATAGGCTTGTTAAAGATTCGGTCTAACTATGAACTGGGAAGTGGAGTAGGAGGTTGAAGCCTGCAAGTATGATTACGGCGGAGAAGAATATGAGCATAATGTTTAGGTGTATTGAGGTAGCTGTGACCTAAAGGTTCAAGAAGCGTAGCCAAAAGGTTGTGGTTTGTGCACTAGTGCAGGGCACCTAAGCTCTACTTTGCTGTGCATGTTCACTACCTACAGATGGGTTGAATTCAAACCCATTCCCGAAGTACAGAATCTTGTGGACAACTCGCACAAATGTAGTAACCTCTGAAATTATTAGTGTCATCAACTGTTTGGGTCTGAGATTTTTTGTACATCCTCCACTTAACTCACTTGAGACTCTTTGAGCCACAATGTCCAGCTTAATGTCTGACTTTATAACGGCACCCAACAGCATTCATCCTGATTACCCACTCACAGCAGTGAATTACGAGTCTCGTTGAATGATTAAATTCAGACACTCTGGAGACGATTAGAGTGTTTTTATTGTCTCAATGAAGTCCAGCTCCTCTACTCAGCCTGAATAAGCCCACTTAAGAGTTCAGCATATATGTTTGCTCTTCATGTCATGTTGATTGAGTTGCACTATAGAGCAGGTGAGCCATCAAAGTGGACGTACATTTTTCCAAGAACTAGTTTAGTTTATAAAAAATGTAGTATGTGTTTATTAATGGCCTACATGGAGGGTTGCATTGTCTTGAAGCTCTCAACTCAGAGAACGAAGTATAGTTCACTAGTGCACTTAGTAGTTTTACTACTGCGAAGACTCCGTGGAGATGTTGTGTGAAATAAGTGTGCTGAGAGGTTGAAAGTTAATTGAAGATTGGAAATGTTTGTCTCTGGCATACAACAGAACGCAATGTAGCCACAAAACAAACGTTGAGAGAATAACTCGATGCTGCTCCTGTCTTGTTTACAAAATGTAGTTCCTCTTTGTCGGTGTTTTCTATTACTATCATTATTAATTTCACATGAAACCGGGCTTAACGAAAACAAGACCTAGCTTGTTGTTTGGGGTTGTCAAAAGCACTCTTGGAAAAGCAGCCTTTCTTCCTTGCAGAATAGCAGCACATGATGATAGAAACAGTGATAGCATATTTGAGCTGTGACTAATACTTTTAACCTAAAAATGAGGTTTATTTCTTGTTTGACCTCAGGTCAACAATTGTCACTCTACATTGTCTTTCGGTGTGCAGAAAAGCTCGAGGCCATAACTTCAGACGTAACCTAGCAGATATTTTTGCAAACACTTTTGTCATGTCATTGAAGCCTGCAACCAAATCTGCATTATCATCAAACCTCAGCTCCTGCTGTCTCTCTGTCGACTGCGGCTCAGACTGCAGGACCGGGCTCAGATTTCAAAAAGGCTGCGGTTTGCTGAAGGCAGAGAGACAGCGATCGGCCCCCTTCCTTAGAAGAGGCAGCGACAGCCTCTGTAATGCTGCCTTGTAATTACAGGTCATGTTTTTTTCCTAATTCGCTAAACAGATGTGCTTAAAATAATGCTTAACATTCAGACCCCTTGTTGGACAAGATGACCTGTCATTACCATCAGCTGATGAAGGTATACTTAGTCCCTGTTGCCCAAATGATAAAAGGTTTTTCTGCGTGACTCTCATAAATCGTAACGTCACCGGTCACTGGTAAAGCTTTTAATCTAATGGACAGATATAATAATAGAAAATCTTCCAAGAAAAGCTCCTCAAACAAACATGTTATGGCTGACTGCACTGTATTACATTGTGCTGTCAGATGGTGCGATTGTATGTTTATTTTAGTTGAGTAACAGTTGCAATAAATGCTGAGTCCTAAACATACTCATTAGTGTAGTTTACACTGCCCAAATCCTTAAACTGAATTCTAACATTTTTCTTTGATCATTGGTGCCCGCTCATGTGTGCCATGATTAATAGTGATGTCTTTGAAAGAGCCCTCAGTGTATGTGTTGAATGCCCTGAAGGAAGAAATCTTCCCTCTGTATCATTGCGCAACGCCTGACAAAAGAATACGTTGGTGGCTAATGATGAAATTCATTGTGATTAATTGACCATGAGGTTGACTTGGAACCCTGTTTTTTAATTCTATTAATTTCTGTATGCTTGACCTTTCAATTCTTACCAACATAGAAAACAGCCCTGAGGTCTTGCTTCATGTTAGGACAGATCTGTGTTCAGCACTGTGAGGTTCAGGGCATCTGGGCAGCGTGAGCAGTTAGTCATTATAACTCTATATCCACTTAGCAATGAAGGAGGAGATGAGTCCTTTTGGCATTTGCAGCCTCCTGCGCTCGAGTGTATGTATCTGTATGCAGACGAGCTTGCATGTGTATCCACTGTGACAATTTCCGCCCATTTGTGTTTTTAATTTGAGATTTTCGTAAACAGCCTGCCAGTTGGTTTGCTTATTGTTTTTGTTAACATGTAGCATGTATCCGGAGGAAACGTGTGGATGTCCCGGCTGCTCCTCACCGCTGTCTTTCCCCCGGGCTGTGGCTGCTAACTGGTTCCATTTGATCAAACAGACTCTATTCTGAGGGGGAAATGAAGTATGCATAATCCAGGACAATGATACGTCCTCGTCTTCCTCCTCTTCCCCACTCGTCTCCTCTCCCTGCAGTCGTTCAGTTTTTTAAGTTGGCATTTATGTGTGATTCTTTTCTTAACTTTAGCACATGGGTGCTGATAATGATGGCAAATATATAATAATACATTGCAATAACACATTACATTGAATATATAATCAGATTCACCGAGGGTTAAAGGCTTTCTGTCGAAAAACAAACCATATTAGTTCACTTAACTGTCCTTGTTGTACTTTAGAAGAAAATATAAATCACTTAACATGATTTTCCCTGAGAAACATTATGGTTTCTAAAACATCTGTTGATGATGTGCCTTCCATTTTCC